>CAIGRT010209829.1:0-27523 GCA_903798405.1 Fraxinus platypoda
CTAGTTCTAATCCGTACGATTTTTTGAATATTATTTAATTAAATATTAATAAACAATACCGCTATCACGGACGTTGACCGTTGACCGTAAACGTTCAATGTTCGGCGTCCGCCCTAGCTGAACTCGAGCCCTAGATTCGCCCCTGCATTGGTTGCGGTCGCAGCCTGTGGCCGCATTCCCTGCATTACGTCCCTCCAAATTCCAGCGTTGAGTCTCACGTCCGGCCCCCGTTTTCTTATCTATTATACCACATTGGATTCATTAGAGCTCTTTTGTTGTATACTTGAACTAAAACTTAATCTTATCTCGTGTCACAGAAATGGCACCGAAACGGAAAGACGTCCTTACGACTTCCATGGGAAAAGGTAAAGCCTCCACATCCAATATCACGGCACGGACCCCATGTAGATGGCGAAGGCATGAGGAGATTTTGAGGATTTTGAGGGCTATGAGATCGAGGTCCTTATACACATAGCGGGATGGACACATGATTCTAGAAACCACGAGAGATCTACCCCATTTTGGTACAGGAATTCCATGCATACTTCAATCGTGAGATCGACAATCTTGGGGTAGAACATGAGCCTCACACATGGGTGCGAGGCAAGTGGGTGTTGTTTTCTCTTGAGGTGATTGATGAGTTTTATGGTTTGAATTGGGACAATGTTGTCCCGATACCTTTGGAGCACAATATGGCCACAGTTGCCTACTTGCTTTAAGGGAGAGAGGATGCGAGACCAGTGGATGATGAATTTGAGTACGACAAGTTAACTCACTCTCTTACTGTTTTGATGAAGTTCATTTGTCACAATAGCGAGCCCACCTCCTATTTGACCACATTCAACTTTGCTATCACTTGGCCTGGGGCTTGAAGACCAACTTGGGCACTTTTATCTATAATCAGATTTACGAGTTTACTTCCGAGCTAGAGCGTCGTAGACGTTAATTTTTCCCAGCCTCGTAAGTGGGATTTGTAGATCTTCTGGGGTATGACTTTTCCCAGTGGAGCAGTCAGCCCTGACTAGTGTTATTATTAATTATAAGACACTAGATAATTCTTGGAGCATGATCATATAGAGTAGACAGCGTCAGAAGTAGTAGGAGGCCGCTGAAGACCACGAGGAGGCCGTCCAGGTCCCACAACCCCCCATATCCGGACTTGTGTTAATCGAGGAAATATTTTTGTTTCCTTTTCTTTGTTTGGCAAGTAATTGATTGGTATCTTTTTGACATTCTATATGATATGGAAGTGCCTTAAACGTACAAAGCTATCTATTAACATTGTTTCAAAATATAAGAAAGAATTTTACATTCAAGAGGCGAGGATTTATCGTTTAGGTTGACGAAAGAGTGAGGATTTGGAGTAATTGAAGTTCTTCATCGTATTCCTTGTCTTAGGTGATGTCTTTTCTTAATCTTTTGTGTAATTTTCAGATGGCAATGCTAGGCTAAACAATTCTATGTATTGGATAGATAACAAAGCCTATTAATTTTTAGTTTTTAATTCAAAACTTATCATTTTTTAGTTAATTCTCGTGTTTGTGATTTAATATGTATTACATTATGTTTTTTGAATGTTTGCATACCATTGAGACAAATAAATTGCTTATTCGTAAACTCACAATAGGTAGAACACTGCATATTTAACACACGGGCAATAGATATTAGGAATAATATTTATGGTGCGATCGCGTGTGATAATCCTATGATTGAATGAGTGCTTTGCATATGAATTCACACTAGGAATAGGATCAGAGTGTGTTAAGCTTAGGTTTGGCATATCTTGAAAAAGAATATTAAATATTAACTAATTGTCAATCATCCAAACACGTTAATCACACTAATTAACATAAGTCGAGAGTTAGAACTAGACATCAATAGGTGGAGTCAGAAATCAAATATATTTGCCTCGTGATTTGATGAAATGCCAATCGTTTATAGCTTTCATAGTTTAAAATTAGAATAATAATAATAATAATAATAATAATAATAATAATAATAATATTTTGTATTACTACTTATCGAATTTGGTAATAACTAATATACTAATATTGAACGTTATTCTTCATGGGACGATATTCGTATTCACTACATTATTAATTGTCAACGATCTCGTACACTTGCGAGATTTTCTCGAACAAGCATGCTCTATATCGGAAGTGAATATTAATGGTGATACATTAATTCTTTGCTGGTATGCAGATGATTTAACGTCTACATAAAACAACCTAAGATTATTTGATGAGTCAAGAGAATTATGATAAAAGAACTCGAGATGACTGGTATCAAACTAATGGAATATTATCATAGCATCAAGTGGAAGCAAAAGAAACGTTGAATCTTTTTATCTCAAGAAGCTTATGGTAAAAAAAAGTTCTTGAAAAGGTTCAAATTTTGATGAAGGATAGAAAGTTGATTCGACTCTTCATAAGAGTATTGTTGGAAGTTTGATGTAATTAACATGTACAAGGCTTGACTTTTATTTTTTAATTGGTCTTGTTAGTTGATACATAGAATCTCCTACAACTACACTTTGAAGGCTATGAAAAGAATTTTGTGATACATCAAAAGTACTAGTCGCTATTATTTGTGTTTGTTCGTATACGGATGATTTCAAGCTAGTAGATAATAGTAATAATGATTGGGTCAGATTTATTGATATAATAGAAAAAGTAAGAGTGGTCATGTATTCTTTATGGGAGCTACGACTTTTACATGGTCACAAAGAAGCAATCGATTTTTACATTTTCAAGTTATAAAGCAGAGTATATTATTTTTACATCTTGTGTTTGTTAAGAAATTTGGTTGAGAAATTTATTAAAGGAAGTTAATTTACAATAAAGTGATTTTACCAAAAGAACTGCTGATAATAGGACATCATTGTCATTGTTGAAGATCTATTTTTTCATGATCGAAGCAAGCAGATTAGGATAAAGTATCATTTTATTCGAGATTGTGTTGACAAACAATGTACGGAATTGAAGTTCATAAAATCCCAAGACCAAATTGCAAATAATTTCACCAAGCCACTGAAGATTATTGCATTTTTGAACTTTCAAAATTTGCTTGGAGTTCAAATAAATGAAGTTTTAAGGATATGGGAGTTGAATATATAAACTTCATTTAGGTAAAGTTAGTTCAAGTGTCTTTTGGTATTATACATGTAATAAATGTGATCCATGTATTCTAATTCATGAATGCATGTACAATGGTTCATGCATGAGTTGATTCATGTATTCTGAGTTATGTTAGGAATAACTGACATTTAATAGTTAACACAGTTGACTAGATTAGATAGATATTTGCGAAGCTTATAAAAGGCTAGTCATATAATTTTTTTTAAAAGTCATTTTTTAGTATAGACAAAGTGAGTGTTATCTTGAATATTATCTTCTCTTCTTAATTTTTGTAAGTCGTTAGATGTTTTATTTTTGAGGAAATGTGCACATGATATTCTTACATTATCCAATCTATTTGTTTCTCTAAGAGAACGCTATCAGTGTAAAACACAAAAATTTCTTGATTTCCACTGTGTTTCCAGCTCATGTACACATTAATTCTTCAACTCCTATCTCCTTTGTTAGAGTAATGAATTCAACATGACACTACTACCTGGCAGCCAACCATCTAACTGTATCCATAGTGGAAGACAATAGCACAAGCTGATACTAGAATGCATTTTTAATTTGTTAGGCCACTTGTTAAGTTGTTAGACAGAATATTCTCTCTTTGTATGCTTTGTATGTATATCTATCTCTGTGTATATAAGCTGGAATGAATGTAAAACAACTGTACTAAAAATTATTCAATCATTCATTTATTCAGACCTGGTATCAGAGCCATAAAATGGCTAATGCCGATGTAAGTAACCAGTCTGCTCCAAGCAATACAACCTTCACCCAAGTCAGTATGAATCAAGTCTTACCAGTTGGGATAAATCTCACTCATACACCACCTGTTAAACTTGATAGAAATAATTTTTTGCTATGGAAAAATATAATTATGCCTATAATCAAAGGACATAATCTTGAAGGTTATTTACTTGGCACAAAGAATTGTCCACCGGAATTCCTAGGCACATAGACAACCGCCAATGGAGAAGAAGCAGTAAATGGTCCAAAATCCTGAGTACGGCAAATGGAACTCAGCTGACCAACTGTTAATGGGCTGGTTGTACTCATCCATGACACCAAAAATAGCTATGAGAGTCATGGGATGTACCAGTTCAAATGCATTGTAGACTGCAGTAGAAGAAAGTTATGGTATACTAAACAAATCAAGGGTTATTTTTCTTACAGGAGAGCTGCAGAGAACAAGGAAAGGATCCATGACTATGGATCATTATCTCACCACCATTAAGCATCTAGCTGATAACCTGCAGATTGCTGGAAAGACAATTGATCATGGTGATCTTGTGACTCAAGTCTTGTTAGGTTTGGATAAAGAGTATACACCCATAGTAGTGCAGATCAACAGTAGGGAAAGCATATCATGGCATGAGTTATCCTCTGTGCTGATGACTTTGAAAGCAAGCTTGAGTATTTGAATCAAGTCAGGAATAATTTCACATCACTTCATGTTGGACAATCAAGTGTGCAACTTTTTTAGAGATTGGGTTCAGGAAGTGGTAGAAGTTTTAGAAGAACTAACAATGGTAGAACAATGAGTTTCAGAGGCAGAACAAGAGGAAGAGGCAGAACAGCCAAGCCAAATGAAAATAGGGGACCCTATCAGATTTGTGGATTAAACAATCATACTGCGAGCTGATGTTTTAACAGGTACGATGATAGATACATGGAAAGCAGACCTAACAATCAAAATCCTCATAATAGCAACTCAAATCCTATTGCATATATGGCTTCACCAAAAACTCTTGAAGACCAAGTTTGGTTTGCTGATTTTGGTGCAAGTAGCCATGTCACAGCTGACAAAGGTAAGCTAAGTACTGTTAGGATATATGAAGGTAATGAGAAACTACTAGTTGGTGATGGAAACTCTTTACATATTTCACACATTGGCGATGAAACATTCCATCACAAAATAATAGATCTCTTGCACTAAATAATTTACTACATGTACATACAATCAAGAAGAATTTAATTAGTGTTTCACAGCTTACAAATGATAATAATGTATTTATGGAATTTTACTCTGATTGTTGTGTTGTTAAGGAGCTGAAAACTAGGAGGATTCTATTGCAATGAGTGCTTAAGGATGGACTATATCAACTGAAGTCACCAAGCCCCAGTCCCAAACTCACAACCAAAGAGTCGCACCATCAAAATAACTCTAACTGCTTCTCAGTAATGTCCAGTTGTGATGTGCCAACCAAAAGAGTCAAAGTGTTAGAAACAGAACCTGATATGTGGCATAGGAGATTAGGCCACCCTTCAAATCATGTGTTAAGTCAAGTACTAAAGTCTTGTAATAAGTTCACCAAAGTTAATGAAATTCCAAGTTTCTGTGAATCTTGCCAATTTGGAAAGTCTCATGCACTAACATTTAATACTTCTACTTCACATGCTTCAAGTCCATTAGACCTAGTTCACACTGATGTCTGGGGACCTGTACCAATTATTTCTACCTCAGGATTCAGATACTATATCATCTTTGTTGATGATCATAGCAGGTTCACTTGGACATATCCCATGAAACATAAATCCGAGGCACTAAATATCTTCACTCAATTCAAAATTCTAGTAGAAAACAAGTTTGAAAGGAAGATAAAAACATTGCAATCTGACTGGGGAGGAAAGTTCAGAAACTTCATCAAAATTGCCTCAAAATCTAGAACAGAACTTAGGTACTCCTGTCATTACACCTCTATGCAAAACGATAGGGCAGAGAAAAAGCACAGGCATATTACAAAAACTGGACTTGCCCTTTTTGGTCAAGTACAAATGCCCTTACATTATTGGTGGGAATCTTTTAAATCTGCTACCTATCTAATTAATAGACTACCAACTCCTGTGCTTCAACACTAGTCTTCTTTTCAAGTTCTATATGAGAAAAACTTTGACTACAACACACTTAAAACCTTTGGTTGTGCCTGTTATCCATGTCTTAGACCTTATCAAAGGCACAAATTCAACTTCCATTCACAAAATGTGTGTTTCTTGGTTACGGTGACTCACATAAGGGATATAAGTGCCTGAGTTCAAGTGGTAGAATCTATATCTCCAAACATGTGATTTTCAATGAACCAGTGTTTCCTTTTAAATCTGGCTTCCTGAACAAACATTCTCAACCTCATACTTCTGAGAGCCCTTTGAGTTTTCTTCCATTTAACACTAAGTCTGGCCATAGAACAATACCTCAGAGTGATGTTGATATAAGTCATCCTAATGCACCAACTACAGCAGACTTCTCTGTCACAGAACCCAGTCTTAAGGAAGAGCATGAGTTAAACGAATGGAGTAATGTTGAAGTGCATCAAGATGAACTAATTGATCAGGAGAATATTGGCATTAACCAGGGTGAATCTGGAGTTGAAGAAGTAAGAAATGAGTCGAATCTTCAGGATCATAACACAACAGAGGTAACTAGACATCACATGGTTAGTAGGAGCAAGGCTGGAGTCTTCAAGCGAAAAGTCTACACTAGCCAAGCATATGACAAAGCAGTAGAAACTGAACCTTCAACTGTCAAAGATGCATTACAGAATGACAGTTGGAATAAGGCAATGCAGGATGAGTACAATGCTCTAATGAAAAATAAGACATGGACATTAGTACCTCCCAAAGATGGAATGAAGATAATAGGTAGCAAATGGGTATTCAGGCTGAAGTATAACTCTGAGGGCAAGGTACAAAGACATAAAGCAAGCCTGGTAGCCAAGGGATTTCTTCAAACACCTGGAGTTGATTATGGTGAAACCTTCAACCCTGTTATCAAAGCATCAACCTTAAAAATCATCTTAACTCTGGCTATTTCAAGGGATTGGGATATCAGACAGGTTGATGTCAATAACGCCTTATTGAATGGAAAACTAAATGAGACAGTGTATATGCATCAGCCACAAGGTTTTTTTTTACAAAAGAAATCATAATTTCGTGTGTAAGTTGGAAAGAGCCTCGTATGGACTAAAGCAGGCTCCAAGAGCGTGGCTTGAGAAACTCAAAAACACCCTGCTAATATAGAACTTTAACTAGTCTAAAGCGGATAATTCACTCTTCTTCCTAGTTGACAGTGCAGGTGTGTTGTTCTTATTGGTCTACATGGATGATATAATCATAACAGGAAGCAACAATCAAAAAGTGCAAAAGGTAATTGATAAGTTGAACACTTATTTTGCTCATAAGGATCTGGGAAAACTTAATCGTTTCTTGGGTATGGAAGTGCACAGAGACTCAGCAAGACTATATCTAACTCAAACAAAATATACCATTAATATACTCAAGAAGTTTGGCTATGAGCATCTTAAACCAAGCTAAACCCCGATGGCAGCTGGTAAGTTAGTCTTAAAAACTGATGGAAAGGTCATGGAGGATCCAACCTTGCATAGAAGTGCAATATGAGGTCTTCAATATCTGGCACATAACCAGATATCACCTTTTGTGTAAACAGAATGAGCCAATTTCTTCAAACTCCCACAGATATTCATTAGAATGCACTAAAGAGAGTGTTTAGGTACTTGGAGGGAACACTAAATCATGGTCTTACCATTCATAAAAACGACAACCTTGACATTAATTCATTTGTTGATTCTGACTGGGCGTCGTGTCCAGATAATAGGAGGTCTACAGCAGGGTGTTGTGTATATCTTCAAGACAATCTAGTATCTTGGAGTTCTAAGAAACAACAAGTTGTAGCGAGGTCGAGTACTGAGGCTGAATATCGAGCTTTGGCTCACAGTGCATTTGAGATATCATGGATTCAATCTTTAATGCTGGAACTAAACATACCACGGAGGAGAATTCCAAGAATTTGGTGTGATAACTTGAGCGCAAGTGCTCTGGCATCAAATACAGTCTACCATGCAAGCACCAAAAATATTGAACTTGATGTTCATTTTGTATGTGATAAAGTACTAAGAGGAGAACTGGAAATCAATTACATACGATCATCAGATCAGATAGCAGATTTGTTGACAAAGCCTCTCACTCACTCCAGATTTTTGTTTCTAAAAGACAAGCTTGGAGTGGTTGAAAACAACTCCATCTTGAGAAGGGGTGTTAGAGTAATGAATTCAACATGACACTACTACCTGCCAGCCAACCATCTAACTGTATCTATAGTGGAAGACAATAGCACATGATGATAATGGAATGCATTTTTAATTTTTTAGGCCACATGTCAAGTTGTTAGACAGAATATTCTCTCTTTATATGCTTTGTATGTATAGCTATCTCTGTGTATATAAGTTGAAACAATTGTGCTGAAAATTATTCAATCATTCGTTTATTCAGACTCCTTCCAACACCTATTTTTTTGTTGCTCGATTTAGCAAACTTTCCGCTGAAGAAATACCATTGCCTTTCACACAAAAATGCCTTGTATAGAGTTCGTATATGAAAAAAAGAATTACAAATCATTTAATTATATTATTGAGAAAAACATTGGATTATCATATAATAATCAAAGGTAGCCAAAAGAAATAAACGAAAGTTAATTACATACTAATTTAAGTATACCATTTAATTCGTGGGGATCCTATTGACAATAGAAATCTGATCAACAAATATTACTCACCTAGTTATGATTTCATTTTCTAAACTTACTAAGTTTGATACTCAAACTGGAGCAAGAAGAGAAATAGATATTTGAATTACATGCCTTTTACTTCAAATGAGGAACTATTTATAGATTTCTCTCCAAGATTTGGGGTAATCTGGTTATTTTGAGATAATAACAAATGGTGTTCCTTATTGGCTCTATAATAATTGATTTGGTTAAAAATCATGATTTGTTCATTAACCCACATCTTTTTCATCGATAGCTTGTAGCTAGCCTTGATTAGGGAAATGGTTTGTAAGCTTTGTACGAGCCTTTTGTGTTTTATTCCCTCTCGATTGCGTATTACACTTCGCGAGTTGCTGGCTAAGTTAACAAATTTCATTTCGAGACTCTAACAAATAGTCCCACAAATCCAATTTTATTATTTGTATTAAATCTAGGTGTTTAATTGTAAAATACTATGAGGTCGTGAACCTCACCGATGTGTTTGCCTATTTATTTATTTAGCAATTAATGTTTGGGCCAGGTGGAACATTGTTTTAGTCTTTTAATGCCAATGCATGCGTGATTTTAAAAAAAGATCCTCAAGCTTTCTCCATTCATGTCATGCACTGTATGTTTGCTCATGATCGTTCATTTTTTGTCTTTCTGCATTCAATGGCTAAGATTGTGTAACATTTTGGATGACAAGTCCGCTGGGATTCTATGGTTGTGATATGCTTCTTTTAACACTATATATATATATATATATATATGCGCTATGTTATCATTTGTCTTCATTTTCTTAATCATTGAAGATGTATTTTGACATCTTATTTATTGATGATCTTGGAGACAAGTTTTTTTATCTCCTTGGAAAATTTTTATATGTTTTCATTAATTATTCACCTTCCTTATTGATTCTTCTATATTCTCCTGATGAATCATTTTTAGGCCTCATACCACTACCTTATGCAACTAGACAAGGTTTTAGAATTGCCCTAATTTTCCATATTCCATGCTAATATTTGCGATTCTGATTCCATCGCATATGATTCATAGGTTGGCAAAGAATGGTTCGGAAGCCGGGTAGTCTACCATGCTCCCTCATTTCCTCAAATATGCATATGCGAAGGATCGCCATGCTAGACATAGTTTTAGATATTATAATAACCCTTATGCATTTCCTTTCCGACAAATGTCTGATCAACCTCTAGAGGCTGCCTTCAAAGGGATCAAATTTATTCTCGATCTTTCCATTTTCTTTTGATTCAAGAAACTTTTGTAGGAATATTGGATGTGCAGGGTGGTTTAATTCACAAAATATGCCTTTCGACTATGCAATAATTTTATTTTACATAATATACATTTTGGCTATGTAATATATATAGCTCGCATGTGTCATTTGCCATGTAGCTTCCCTTTCGATTAATGAGAATTTTCACATTTTCATACTTTTTGCTTTGACAATATTATTCACCTTTGTTTTAGGATTGTACAATAAATAATTAACAAATTTGATTGGCTTTGCACAACAAAAATTGAAAAGTGTTCTTTCGCAAATAAAATGAATACTAACTTTATTGAGTTCGCTCGAAAAGAATTTGTTCCCATTTTATTGATAATACTTTTTCAAGTACATGCCATTCCAATGATGTTTTTTTCTCGCGAACTTTTATATTCTTGCTCCCATAACTTCGATTATAGTATATGATCCTTCCAATTTTTGACCAAGCGAGTTGGAACTCATTTCTTTGTCTGCAACAAATACGTTTTTTATGACTAAGTCCCCAACTCTGAAGTTTTTGTTGCAAACGTTTGACTAGAAATATGGCTAATTGGCGCAAAACCCCTACCTATTAGACATGTTGCACAAAACCACCACCTATTGAAAGTAGCGCAAAAGGTCCCTTTTTGAAACTTTTAGTGTGGAATACTCGATGTAGTCCATTTCCTCAACAAAAAGTTGTGAAATGACTAATGTACCCTCCTATTTAAATAAAACAAAAGAAAAGAAGAAAAAATAGAAAATTAATTGCATTTATTACTTAATTGTTTTTAAAAAGTACAACCAAGCACAAATAAATTAGGGACAATTCTTCTTCTTCCTCCCTAACCCACCCCATATTGCATCCCATCCCTATACCCCAAAAACCAAACCCAATAAAGCGGCCACCTGCCACTGCTACAGCCTCCACCTTCCATCATCACATTCAAACCCAAAGCTCAAACACAAAGAAAGAAACAAAGAATGAAAGAAATTCCATAAAATGAATCAATCTCAAAAAATAAATCCAATGACTGGAGAGAGAAAGTAAAGAAAAAGATAGTGACCAGATAGAGCTTTTTGGTTGGGCTAATGGGTTTTCTGAAGAAATCCATGGCTTTGATTTTTCATTGTGAAAATTATTTAAAAAAATTCTTGTCTTGGAAAAAAATTAAGGAGCAGAAAACCCCTTCTTGAAGGAAAAGGCAAGTAATTTCTTGTTTTTGCCACTTGTTCCTTTTCTTCTCATAAGATTTTAAATATTTTGGGTTGTATTTTATGTTTAAAATATGATGACTTTTAGATTATTGGAATGCATTATAACAAGAATTTGTAAGGCAAAGGTGTTGTTGAAGTTGCCGGTGGTGGCTTTTCTTCACTTGGTGCAAAGTTCAATAAAAATGAAAGCTTTACAAACTATGAACCCATATGTGCTGGATACAAGGAGTCCGAGTCCCTCCACTTCCACCTCCACTTCCACTTTTCCTCTTTTAACACCACCACCCAACAAAAGCCGCGGTACTATCCTCCGACATTGAGGACGATAGAGGAAAAGCTGACTTCATGGCTAACTTGGGCCTTGTACACAAGCTTTGGAGTTGACTAATGGGGCTTCTAAAAATTTCAATCTTGGGATTGAAGATTGGGAAAACTTGTTGTATTCTCCGGTGGATTTCTACCGACGATGTTGGCAAGTCTTCGTTGAGCTCAATTTTAGTAAGCATAAAACTCGAATGAGACCCAAGGAAATGTGGGATGGAGGTTTTCACAAGTTGATTCAGCCATTTCACCAATTTTCTCAATCATTTTGTGCTTTCCCATTGCAATTATTGGATTTATTTTTTTAGATTGATTCATTTTATAGAATTTCTTCATTTTTTTGTTTCTTGCTTTGTGTTTGAGCTCTGGGTTTGAATGTCATAATGGAAGGTGGTGGCTATCGTGGTGGAAGGTAGTCACTTTATTGGGTTTGGTTTTAAGGGTGCGGAGATGGGATGGGGTATGGAGTTGGGTTAGGGAAAGAGAAGAATTATTCCTACTTTATTTGAGCTAGTTTGGACATTTTTAAAATATTTGGGGGCTATAGTCTCAATTATTTTTTAAATTTTCCTCCTTTTATTTTTTTAAATATGAGGGTATATTAGTCATTTCACAACTTTTTATTGACAAAAAGGACGGTAGGGGGAATTTCGCACTAAAGGTTTTAAACAGAAACCTTTTTGTGGTATTTTCAGTAAATGGGGGATTTTGCATAACATGTCTAATAGGTAGGCTGATTTTGCGCCAATTAGCCCTAAAATATCTTTTTATCCTTTCTTTGTATCCTACGAGCTTAACTTGAGAATTATCTCACTTTTCCTCCAAGAGGTCTAGGCTCTCTTTTATAGATTTTTCATTTTGCTCCTCGCAATATCCTATTCTTCTTGCTGAATTAACACAAAATTCCATCGGTACCATGCCCTCCATTCTGTAAGCTAGGGAGAAGGGGATTTCTCCGGTCAAGGCTTTCATGGTGGTTCGATATACCCATAGGATCTGTTGTAATTCATTGTCTTGTAGCCCTTCGTCAAGTCGAGCTTCTTCTTTTTGATTTTTTAATGTTTTATCAACATCCTCCACTTTCCTGTTAGCTTGAGAGTAATATGGAGTGAAATAGTGCCTATGGATCCCTAACATTGCTTTCAACTTTTTTTTCCTTTAGAATTGTGTTCCATTATTCGTAATTATTGAGTTGGGTACTCCAGACCGACATATAATGTTTTTTCATATGAATTTGTTAGCCTCGTTAATATTTACGAGAGGTTCTGCTTCTACCACTTGGTAAAATAATCCAATGCCACTATCATGAATATGATATTGGATCTCCCCTTGGGTAGTGGTCTTGCGAAGTTGATTCCTCATTTGGCAAAGGTCCAAGGGCCACTATTGGTTATTAGCTCTTGTATGGGTTATCATGGAATAAGTATGGACATTTATCACTTTTCACATTTTTTGGCAAAGTTTATTTGCATCCTTCTTCATTTTAGGTCAATTATATCCTTGTTTCAAGACCTTTTAAGCTAGGGAGTGTGGGCTAGCGTGGTTAACACATACGCCTTCATGGATCTTCTTCGTTACATATGAAGTCTTCTCTTATGCATCTAAGTATAGGAAGTGTGTACCCTCGCTTGAATAAGTTATCAACTTCTAGTATGTATCTAACAATTCTTATTTACGATTTTTGTGCTGTCTTTTTATCTTGCATCCATAGGATTTCGTCCTTTTTTTGGCTAATCGATTTGGCAACAGCTTTATAGGACTGTTTTAAACATCTCTGTCACTTTCGAACTTGCCAGTTCTGACAAGGCATCTGCGTGCTCGTTTTCCTCTATGGGAATTTGGGCGATTTTAAACTTGTAGAAACACTGAAGTAATCTTATGGCTCTTGCGTGATATGCAGCTATTGTTTTATCCTTAAACGTGAATGTCCCATTTATTTGGTTTACCACCAATTGCAACTCAATTTTATTTCAATATTTTGAGCTTGCACTTCTTTTGCTAGCCGTAGGCTCACCAATAGTGCTTCGTACTTAGCCACATAACTGGTAGCTTTAAATGCGAACCTTAATGCATAATTCAAATTGTGTCATTTCAGGCTCATCAAGATTGTGCCAGCTCCAGAGCTAGTATCTCCCCGACGATCCATCCATCGACAATTTTTACATTTCCTGTTCAGGCTCTTTTTCAGGGACGCGAACATCGACAATTCTACAATAAAGTTAGCTAATACCAGTGTTTTGATTGCAGATCATCCTTTATAGCTTATCTCAAATCGTCCCAACTCTACTACCCATTTCATTAATCTACGTGACGCATCAGGCTTTTTCGATACTTGTTTTAGTGGGAAATTTGTTAATACTTCGATGCTATAGCTCTGGAAATAGGGTTACAGCTATCGCGACGCTATAACTAAGGAAATGGACAGCTTTTCCGTAATTGAATATCTTACCTCCTCAACTCTTTGTGGGGCTTTGCTGCATAGTAGAGTGCTAATTGTTGCCCTTTATCTTTTACCAGTACCGAGCTGACTGCCACCTTGAATACTGCCTGATATAGCACTAATCTTTCATTGCTTTCGTGTTTAGCTAATATGGGTGATTGCTATAGGTGATCTTTTAGGGCTTGGAATGTCTGTCCGCATTCGCTGCTCCATTAGAAATTTTTTCCTCCTTTCAGCACTTGGAAGAAAGGCAAACATTTATCTTTTGCTTGAGATAAAAACTCACTTAGGATGGCGACTCTTCCTGTTAGGCTTTGTACCTCTTTTGGTTTAGATGAGAATCGTATTCTTATAAGGGCCTGAATTTTGTTGGGATTCGCTTCAATACCTTGCTGATTAACCATATATCCAAGGAATCTTTTGGATTCTACTCCAAATGTTCATTTTAGTAGATTAAGTTTCATCCTGTATTTTTTCCAAGTGTTTCGAGTGGTCTCCAAATGGTTTTTTACAAGCATATCGTCGATGTATACTTTCATTAATTTTCCTATTTGGTTTGCAAACATTTCGTTCACTAGCCTTTGATATATAGCCCTTGCATTTATTAACCCAAACAGCGTTACTTTATAGCAGTATAGTCCCCCATCTATCACGAATGTGGTATGTTCCTCGTCAGGCCAATACATAGGGATCTAATTGTATCCCGAATATACATCTATAAAGTTTAACAGCCTGTGTCTCGCAATTTCATCCACCAACTAATCAATTCTAGGGAGTGGAAAACTGTCTTTAGGACAAGCTTTATTCAAGTCCGTAAAATCTTGACAAGTTTGTCATTTTCCATTGCTCTTTGGTACTAGGACAGGATTACATACCCAAATTGGGTAGCAACTTCGCTGATAAAGCCATTATCTAATAGCTTATCCACCGGACTCTTTAGTGACTTGTAGTTTTCGACGTTCGCTAGCGCCTTTGTGTCTTAGGCTTGATCTTAGGGTCAAACTTCAAGACGTGACATACAACTTTGAGATCGATCCCTATCATGTTTGCATGATTCTAGGCGAACGAATCTAGGTTCGCGGCTAGGAAAATTTTTAGCAAGCCTTTCATAAGATACCACTGTCTTTCAACTTATATCTCCTTCCAAAACCTATTTTTTGTTGCTCGATTTTGCAACTTTCTGCTGAAGAAATATCATTGTCTTTCACATAAAAATGCCTTGTAGAGAAGTTCAAATATGAAAAAAATAATTTAAAATAATTTAATTATTATTGATAAAACATAGGATTATCATGTAACAATCAAAGGTGGCCAAAAGAAATAAACGAAAGTCAATTACATATTAATATAAGTATACTATTTAATTCGCGAGGATCCAATGAATAATAATCTAGATCACGGATGATATTGGGATTGCAGGGCATGCTTGCAACCTTGTGATAGAGGAAATAAACAATAAGTTCTTCATCGGATAAAAGTAGAAACCTGGAGGTAAAATAGATCTTCTATCTCTCATCCTTGCAGTATGTGATTAGTAATGGCTGCAGAATGGATGTTTTTGAATATGTTGTGATATATATATGGAGGAGGAGGAGGAGGTATAATTAAAGAATGTACATTATATCTAAGAGTTTGAAGGTGGCTGATAATGGGAGAAAGTAACAATAAAAATCTTTTTATGAGTAAATGGAAATAATTTGTGTTTGAAGTAATAAGAGGTGAAGTATTAGATTTGTTGACTCTTGCTGATTTTGTGATTTGGACATTTTTTGAATAACTCCTTGAATCTATCCCAATCCTCATGATAGATTTTTCATCAAATTGTTCAAAGGTAGAAGTTTTCAGCTTCATTGTAGCAACTTTGGCTAGTGAAAAATATTTATTGTAAAACTTTCTTGCCAAGTCATACCAAGTAGTGATACTAGCATGTGGTATAGAATCCAACAATTCTACAGCGCTCTCTTAATAGTATCATACCTTACCCCTGAAATTGAAATTTTTGGCACTTTGTAGAAATCAAGAAATATAGATATTCGAATTTGCATGTGTTTTCCCATATAACTGAAGATTGTTGTTGAAAAGTGTTAGAATCCTAACAAGAATTATATATGCTTTGATATCATTTGTTAGGAATAGAAGGTGATATTATATGGCACAATATGAAATAGCAATCACAACACAAGAAATACAAGAAATTTGGCAGAGGATGGAGAATTCAATATAATATAGAGAAAGAATACAATAACTATTGTGTTTCTAACTTATCTAAGTTGTTCTAACCATAATGAAGAGCCAACTATAAACCACATGTCAAACCCCAATAATAGTCCTAAAGATGGAAATAACATCAAGAATCGTGTGGAATGAAGAAAACATTTTTGGACCGGACAAGAGTGGTGCTCGAGCGCCAGGCTCGTAGTAAGCGAGTGGCAGGTGCGCCACTTGAGCACCAGTGGACGGTAGGCGGGCGTTAGCTCTCTGCAAAAAATTTCGTCATGTCGCTCTAGCACTAAGTTAGTGGCTAACTAGTGACAATGTGGCGTCTTTTCCTCCTTAGTCCATACTTTGACCTCTTCAAAATCCAATTCAACAAATCCACAAATACCTAATGAAATTTGGGTCAAACTTTAACAAATCTCTACCTTGAGCTAAATTCCGATGCAATTAGGACACAATTCTATCTTTAATAAGAGCGATACGTAATTCTTAACAATTGTCTTAATTTCTAATAAATTGGTATCAAAGCCAAGTTTCGATAGCTCCTGGGAGAGCTAGTTCGGTTTCGTATTAGAGTGAGATTTGATCAACTTAGATTGTGGTTTGATTTTCGGCATGGCAAGTATGAAGTTTGATATTCAACTTTTGGATCATAACAAGATTTTTGTTATGGCAAATGTTTTGTTTGGACGTTGGAGGAGAAGCTACATAAAGATCGGAAGGGACAGAGAAGGTTACATTTATATGTATTGCTTGGTTCCACAGAATTTTTGAATATTAATAAACAGAAGTTAAGGACTCGGGTGGATTTTGAGTTTGGTTCAGTACCGTTGGAGTTTGGTCTAGGGTCCATATTAAAGAGTACATCTCGGTCGAGTTCAGATTCTATTTACTTTTATCAAGATCTACTAAAAATCTAAATTTTTTGTGAACCAAGCAGGGTATTATCTTCTAATATGGATTTATGGTGGACGTGTCACGTCACTCTTATCTCAGTCGAGTTCAGGTAATGCATGATTGACAAATTTTCAGTGGTACATTTTTTGGTTGCCCTTTCACTTTCTTGACCGTCCCTTTTGTATTTTACAGTACATCTTTAACAACCAAAAAGAAAACAACTTGCTTTATGCATGTCATTGATAAATATATCACATTGGAAAAAGTTAAAAGTATTCATTAGGACAACGAACCATATTGTTCCAAGTGCTTTTTCAAGATCCAATTATAACTATGTGATGATTTATAAAACCAGCCAAATATATGTCACCACACGCTTCTGTTAGAAAGTGCTTGGGTGGTGTGGACAAAATTTTATAAAACTTCCTATTATTGCAAATATAGATGTCCAAGATTATAATGTTGAAATATTATCCTTCAAGTGAATGGAGAAAGGAACAAAAAGGAAGAATCAAGACCACCAAAATATGGTAGAAAAGCTCAAACACGAGATCATTGTCTCCAAACAATATTTGTCCCCTCTAAGATTTAATTGGTGCTTAAAGGGACTCTTGACAAATGGTTTGTAAGATTAATCAAGCCTTAAAAAAGAATAAACACTTAAGCACTTGTGATTTTCTTCCAAAACTTGAAGAACTCAAAGGGGTTTTGAATATGTTAGAGAATAATTATAGTTTCTTTGTAATATAGAATGCATATTGTTTTTAGTATATTGAATGTGTTTAAAAATGAAAAACTATCATCTATTTATAGTTTTTTGTCAACACATCACGAAATAGTTCCAATTCTTCATGAAAAGTTGAAAACTTTTCACCAAAAGTTAGCAGAATTTAAATCTGGAAACCAGCCTTAACGGCTCGTTTCCAAGCCCATGCGGCCACATGGGCATTTTGCATGCGGTCGCATGGTTAAGGCTTTTTAGCCTCAGCTCCTACAAATGGGTGCCACGTGACTGCATGGCCTCTAAGCCCATGTGGTCACATGGGCAAACACAAGGCCCCAGGGACGGACCCAGCACCCGGCAAACTATCATCTATTTATAGTTTTTTATCAACACATCACGAAATAGTTCCAATTCTTCATGAAAAGTTGAAAACTTTTCACCAAAAGTTAGCAGAATTTAAATCCGGAAACCAGCCTTAACGGCTCATTTCCAAGGCCATGCGGCCACATGGGCATTTTGCATGCGGTCGCATGGTCAAGGCTTTTTAGCCTCGGCTCCTACAAATGGGTGCCACGTGACTGCATGGCCTCTAAGCCCATGTGGTCACATGGGCAAACACAAGGCCCCATCCATTTCATTCCATAATTTCGGCCCGCTTAGGACCCATATCATTTTGAACAAATGTCAACATATGATCTAAATTTTTTTTCCCATCTTTTCTACGGAAGACTTGAAAATTGGAACTTGCCGTTTTTAAAATTTGACTTTCACCATTTAAAGAAACTCATTCATAAGTTACACTTATATTAAACTAGAAAACAAAAAATCAACTACAATTCAAAAGTAGAAAAACAAAATTCGAACTTAGGAGTGGATATAAGACTTGACCTCTAACCAATTAAGTTAGAAATTCGAAAAGATTAACAAATATATGGATCGGTGTTAACCGTAAGAAAAACTAAGCCCCTCTAATTTGGTGCAGCTAAAAATCAGATTTTTAATAGACTTTGATAACTATCGATGAAATGTGTGGTTCAAAAGTTGATAAAAGTTGGAGATCCTATAAAATGTGTGGTTAAAATTAATTTTTAACTTTAACTTAAATTTTTAACAAAATTTTAAACCACACCAAACATGGGCTAAATCTATATCTCATTTGTCATTTTCTGTTTCATGACACCATTCGCCTCGTTATAAGAATTGTACGCTCCGCGCAGTTGTCTTTGCTACCTTCTTCGGAGTAGGTCAAGTCTGGTCAAAAACTAGTTTTTGAAATGTCACAGCCCTCATCTACTTCACTGTGTATATTCGAATACATATCTTTACCTATTGAAGGTCCCGTGCCGATGGAACAAAGTTGACGTGTAAAGGTCGCCGCCTCACTTGAATTGGCAGGCCAATTATCTTTGCGATTCACTGTGCCATTGTCCAATCTCATGTTGGTCAGGTCTTATTGAATCTGCAATTGAATTGCCATTCACCAGACTAGTAATTTCTCATTCATTTCTCACAAGATGTTGACTTACCAGAGGCCGAAGGCACTTCGTGTATCATCTCCTCTATTACAAATTCTATTTGTTGACTGTCTGTGAGCATGAGTCACTGATACCCGTAGCTGGACCCGAGGAGAGGCCTAAGAGGCCTCCACCTCAGGCCCAACTCTTGAGGGAGCCCAAAAATAAATTTTTGTTTCCTTTCTTTCCTTTTAAAAAAAAAACCACTAATTATGTTCAAAATCTTCAATAATTGTCCTGCTAAATCAAAACCTCGATCTCCTCTTAAATTCACAACTTCTCCAAAATCCTACCCTTTTATACTCGACGTTCACTCTTGCTTCAAACAATGAGGTTTTTTCAACAATGATATCGTAAATCAAGTAACAATATTGTATACATTTAAAGTTAAATTGCTTGATTTTTTTTTGCTGGTTTACTTATTCTGTTTTATTGATATTTATTTTATATACATGATTGAAGCGAAAATTAATTGATTGTTATTATATCTAGATTTCTATTAGTTTCTGATAACTTTTACAGATGCCACAATTTTTAGATTAATCGATTTTTTTTAAAATAAAGCATTTTCAAGGATTTCTATTAGTTTCTATATTGTGTGCATGCTTCTTCTTCTTTTTTTTCATTTGGAAAACTCTATATTTTATGGTTATGTAAGAAACAGCGAGCCACTGAGGGTTAATAGTTTGGGAAATAATATAAATAAATTGTTTTGTTGTTCGTACAAGTATTTTCAATAATAGGTTTATTCGTAGGATTATTTGCTTTGCTCTGTTATTTGATCTATATTTTGGTGCCGAGTGTAAATATGGTGATTTTGGGGGTACTGCAGGGTTTTAATTAGGAATACTTATTCCATTGTGGAACAAAAGTAAGGATATGCATCAATATTGCTACCAATTTGAATGCACTCTACACCCCTTTTTTGTGTCAAATCTGAACATGTTTTGCACATTTTGGATACTCTTTTCTTTGATATTGATAATCAGATCGATCTGTCAATGTAAGATCTGTCAACATCTCTACAGAACTTGTATAGCTTCAGTACAATCACATAAAATAGGAGGCGTATGTTCAAAATATTTTTTTGTGTGGCTTTCTTAAGAGTGATTTTCTTTAAAACTTGATGATAGTATATATGGATTCAACTGCCTTTGATTTATGAATTACGACTTATGAGAGATTCATGAATATAGTACTATCCATTAGTTAATTAATTATTATGTATGTATTTATGTTATTCTTATGAATTTGTCTTTTCCCTTTGGTTCACTCACTGTTTTTAATTGTTTTGACATTGTTAATTTTTTCCCTAAATGGTCTACAACTCTGTCTCATCTATTGTATATAACTATGGTCTATGCTATGCGTTGATACAATGCTTTGACAAAAAAAAAATTATATCTTTTAATCTTTCTTTCTTAAACTAATTTGAACGTCCTTTTACACTCAAATTTCAGTCAGTGTTAGCTATTATGTAATTTGAGTGACTTCAGTTAGTGTATTTAAGTGATCGTTTAGAACATTTTCGTATTGTTATTTGATTATAATATAAATATTTTGAATATTTCATTTTATTTATTGTTTATTGTCGGTTTTAAGTTAACAAATTTAGTTTCGTAAAACTCTTATAAATGAAAAAAAATTAATTGCATGCTATGATTTAAGAGCCCATATTCTGAAGTTCGCCTCAAGCCTTGCGAAACACAGATATGGCCCTGCTCATACCATCTACACGTCAACCTTAGAATTATCCTCATTTTCATGGTTGTTATTTATGTTGTTAAATTTCATTTGAAACTTTACAAAAACAGGTTGAAATATAATAATATACCATAATATATTTAGAAAGCTTGTCTAGGAAAGCCATGAAATTCATTGTCCTAAAGTGGTCCCAGCACCTTTTTTGAGCATGCTAATAGCGTAGCAAGACTTCAAGATAAAGTCACGGTCAGCTTGATAAATGTATTTTACAAGTTTACTTAGGCTCTTAAATTTAGTTAATATTGATTATTTGGATGAATTTCTATTCAAAATGGTATATCTTGTTTTATTTAGATAAAAACTCTAATTTGGCATTTATCAAGTAAACGGTAAAGTTTTGATATTGGAACTTAAAGAATGAAATTCCAGAGTTACCAAGAAGTTTGGACCTAATTGGAAGCTTTGAAAGTTCAAATTACAAGTTTAATGTACCAAATTTGACTTTTAGAGAAGTTTGGGGACCAACTTGAACATTCTTAACACATTGGGTCAAATTTGAGGTAATTATATATGGTAGGACTTAATTTAGTTGATATGCAGATGTAGAGACCAAAGCTGTATAAAAACATGAGATAAGGGACTGAATTGGAGTCATGTAACAATTGAAGGACTTGATCTACAATTTTTGGCACCCAGGGTGCAGGTGGGCTGTCCTCGGGCAAAAATTGCAGGCCCTCTGCTGCAGGAATTTGATTGGACAATTTATAAAAATACCTATAAAATTATGATTTTTTTTTAAAAATCATGTGAAAAATATTTTGGATATAAAAAATACTGTGTGAAGTTAAATGTTACTTCTTAAGTTAAATGCTGTTTTTTTATTAATGATAGAAATACAAAAAAAGTGACACACTCAAAAAAGTAACAAAATATCAATCAAAACCTTGGAATCAGTTCAATAAAGTGACAAAAACTCAAAAAAGTAAAAAACACTTAAAAAGTGATGTATTTGATTTACTTGGGACGATTTCGGGCTGGATTCACTTGCTGAATTTGAACGGCTCCATGTCACAGCCATATAGCTTGTCACAACTCAACACCCCTTCAATCGGGAACTTTTCCTTATACCGGAAAAAGAGAAAAGGGTCGTTTTTCTTGTAACAAAAGTAACAAACAATAAAAAAGTAATAGAAAAAAAAAAGTGAAGTTTGTCACTCATAAAAGTGACATAAATTAAAAACAAAAAAAAAAGTAACAGAAAATTTAAAAAAAATGTGACAAACACTTGCAAAAATGACAGAAATTCAAAAAAAAAATGACAACACTAAGAAAAATAACAAAACACCAATCAAAAACTTAAAATCAATTCAATAAAGTGACAAATTTAAAAAATGACAAAAACTCAAAAAATTACATACTTCAAAAAGTAACAAACACTTTTTATAGTTTCTTTCCCATTCCTTCCTTTAATTTATGAAATTGATTCTTGATGACTCTACTTTATGTTCATGATGCTGAGAGCGAGAGACTTTTGAAAAAAAATTGACATAGCTTGCGAGTTCTATGCAAATCATCTATTATTGAACACTTTCCAATGGCATTTACATGTCCTTGCTTCATCACATCGTCATCTTCAACATCCTCAACATGCAACAAGTTAAATTCATTAATCTCCGGTTGCTTCTTCACTCTTATCTTCTTCACAATGTTTTGAAGATGTGTCAAGTGTTTTTCAGTATATTGTCTCAAAAGAGATGAAGATATCACCACCACATTGAAGACGAGAGTAAGTATTATAAGGTCATTTCTGCCTACAGTCCTTCTAATGGAGCCTTACGTAGAATTTACTGCTCATACTATGAACTTTCAATTATTATGTTTTTTTGGCTTAACTCTAATCAAGGGCTCTTCTTAAGAGAAATAGAAGTTGCAACTCTATTTTCAATCAAAATATGATTAATCACTTGAATATTCAAAAAGACTTGATTCGGAGCAAATCTATATGCATAATTTTCAAACAAAATACTAAAAAGATATTTGCCTAGCGCAAACACACCAGAGATGAACATAAAGTCTAAGTACCCGTCATAGGAACATCAAATGTGCAAGTAAATAGCTGAAGAATTGGACATAAATTCAGGTGGAACAAAGTGAACCAGGAATTGGGAATATGAATCAACAAAGATGTATTTGGATTTATAAAACTGTACTTTTCTAGCATTATAAGTATATTATTCATCTACTTTGAATGTGAAGAACCCATAATTAAATGCCGCAAATCTCATTTTTATTGCTTGTGCTTCAAATCAATTTTCATTCCAATTGAAAAATATCTAATCAATACATGAAAGCAACAAATAATTTGCACGTACCAACCAATCAATAGTTTAGATTCATCAAGTTTTCGAATTGGTGTTGTAAAGCTTGTTGTATTGATCGAGCTCCTTGTAATAAAGTCTCACATACACTTTACGCATCCGCTACCGTAATAGTCCCTCAACAATGATTTTTTCGACTGCAAAGACGGTAGAATATTTGATTTTGACTTTGAGTTTTCCAATCTCTTGTCCACTGATTACGCCCAAAAAATAATGCGGTAGTTGTAGCACAGCTTTAGGGTGTCGATTCCACAGGGATATGGTTGAAATGCTTAAGGAATCCGAATAATGATTGTTCTTTTGAATGTGTAGTAAAATGTATTGCTTTAGTGGAATTAAAATCAATGTTTGAAATAATGAAGCATCGGAATTCCTTCAATTGGGTTGGATCAATCAACATAATAATTCATTCTTTTTACCCAATTAGAGATGTTTTACCAAACTCTCTAACCGGAAGATATAACGTTAAAAATCAATTTAATTCAATTGTAATCCTAGAATCTAGATTTGCTTTAACACAATCGTACTCTTTTTATTGGAATAAGATTCGAAAAACAACCAAATGCACCTAGCATAAGGGCCTGAATTTTGTTGGGATTCGCTTCAATACCTTGCTGATTAACCATATATCCAAGGAATCTTTTGGATTCTACTCCAAATGTTCATTTTAGTAGATTANAAACAACCAAATGCACCTAGCATAAAGCAGTAATCAATCCACCAATAAAATAAATGAAATTAAAACTCAACAAATAGTTCAATTCTTCGATAGACAAAGCATGACTTAATATATGAAAAGTTTAATAAAAGTTAAGCCAATCTTAAAAATAAACTTATGAAAAGAATGTCTAAACCTAGGATTGCTCAGCAAAGAAAGATCGAATTACATGAATAACTGGTGTAAAATCACCAAATCTAGCCGAGTTCCTTCGTAATTTCACCAAAATCTTTAGTTCTTCATGAGAAATTCTTGAGCTCCAAGGATAAAAGATGTGTATCAAGGCATTCTGGGAAGTATTAGGGTTTTAATATGCGTCCAAGATGTTGTTTCCTTAAGTGTTTCAATCATACAAGGAAACCAGAAAATCGTGTAAAAAAAAAAACCAACTATGCGATCGCATAGAAGACTTGAATTGGGCACTGGATTTCTCTGAAGGAGCCTATGAGACCGCATAGGAATAATGCTATGCGACTACATAGCTTAGTTTGTTTCTCATTTGTTGCGTTTTGGTCCTCGAATTCCATTTCTCGTTTTGTGACTGCTTTTTCCACTTCTTCTTCTTCTTCTTCTTCTTCTTCTTCTTCCAATGTTTAATTTCTTAGCTCAATTTGACATCGACATCTTCGCATATTCATTTCCTCTTTCGGTTCATCTTTTTTTATTTGCATATTGGTCCCTGAACTTTGATTTTCTTTCATTTTGGTCATTTTTTCACTGGTTTCTCCTTATTTCTGCTACATTCATCATGTTGTCCTGTAAAACGTAAATTACATAGAATTAAGTTATGTTCCAACATATTAATCAATAATTGTCCATGTTTTGTTAGTAAAATAAGTGTGTAAAAACGCATTTATCATCCACCTCGGCTTTGCTTACAATATTGGGCTCTTGAATGTCCTTATCAGCCACTGCACTATTTTCAATTAAGGTGAAATTATGGGTAACACAAAAGGGCTTCTGGTGATTGAATATAAATTGATATGGAGCTATGACGAAAACAAAAGCTAAACGTATTAATTACGATTATGTGAGGTTTAATTTATTTTAATGTATTAATCGAATTTTTTCCATTTTTAGAGTATTTGGCCTAATTTCCTCAATTTGATTTTGGCTATCACAGCAAGGAGCCCCTGATCCCAATTTCCAACCATGTTTTAAAAACTTAATTTGTCTGGATTTTGTACGTTCCTAGCACGATTTTGAGACTCTTTTAGGCTTATATAAATTAGTAAACCATCATAATATATCCTTTACAACATATAACACCTCATAACATCATATATCATGATGTAACAATTCTTGGGAACAAAAAATACAAGAAATTCTTCAAGACCTAGATGAATTGAAAGAGGAAGAAGGTCCTTCCACAATCATTGAAAATATTCAAGATTAAGGGTTGTACTGAGAAAAATATTAAAACACACCCATTGAAAATGAACCTGCAAGCCGATCCCCTTTTTACAAGCGAAAACTAAAAATACGCAAGGATAATGAAAGCTCGCAGGAAAGAGAAGCGAGCCATTCCCCTCGAATTCCTTGCTCACAAAACCGTTATTAATGCACATGTAAAGTATGTACTAATATCATGACTTAAAAACCAATGAATATAATATACCGAGTACGCATTAATACATACCAGATTAGTTATCAACCTGCCACTGAGCGACCCCCACCTGTTACTTTCTGGAATGAGGAAATCTATAAATACTACTGCCTAAGATTAGGAAGGCATGTAATTCAAATATTTCCCTTCGAAATAGTCATTTTCCTTATTGTTGTCGTTTGAGCACCAAAGCCATAGAGTTCAGGAGGAGAAAATCCTAGTTAGGTGAGAGGAATTTGTTGATTATAACTTTATAGGTAACAAATTGAAGCCGTGTATGGGGAACTAAGCAAAGAAAATCAAGAATTTATCCATTAGAATTAAGAAATCACTAAATTATGCAAAAAAATGAGCCAAAAGGAAGTCAATCCGAAGGAGATTAAGGCGCTGGAGGTTGGGAATAAAAAGATCAGCTGTGATCTAGTTAGCGCAAGTGCATGTTCAAAGCAGAAACAAAAGGATACTACAGTGTGGTTGGGAAAGGATCTGTCCTCTACTCAATGTCAATGTCTACGAAAAGGAGAAGTGGTAAACCATATAGAAAATGGTCGAAGACCTCAAAGCGCTAATGGGGAACATGTTGTTCTACGCACGAAAATAAGGAACCTAAAAGGTAAACCTACTAGACGAGGTATAGTTTTGAAACCTTCAAGAAGACGGGTAATCCACAATCTCTAACCTTTTCAATTAAATCTATAGAACCTAAAAGTGAAAATTCAGGTCATGGAGAAGAGATAATAGTTATCTAGGCAATAATAGTTGGAGAATGTTTTCACCATATGCTCATAGAAAATGGAAGTAGAGTGAACGTTTTGTATGAGTAAGCTTTTTATCGTATGTAGAAACATAATCCCTGAAATCCTACGTTGGAGCCTCACCGCTTTATTGGAGATGGTCTAGTCCCTCACGGACAAGTCGCTCTGTTAGTAAAAATAGGAGATGAACCCCTGGCAGGGATATATAGATTTCGACATCATAAAGGAAAAATTCACATATGAAGAAGTCCTTGGACAACCTACCATGAAACGGGAGAACATAATCATTTCTCCCTATCAATTTTATGTGAGTTTTTCTACAAATAAGGGTGTAGTGTCCTTAAAATGTAATCAAGGAACCCTTTACAGGAATCATGAAAATAACGCAAGAGGAAGAGCCATAAGAGTTCCTAAGAGGGATATAATTGTTATAGTCGAAATGAGTAATCCTCGTAAAGAAACTTTAAATCAACTACTTAATCATTCTTCTCATAATTGACTCTTAATCAAAGGCTATTGCGGTTGAAAAACTAGAAAGTTTCTTTGATAGTTCAGAAAATACAATTAAGGCTCTAAAAATTGGTATGGAATTGGGGCGAACTTATAAAAGGTTTGCTAAAAAGCTTCTTGATAATGAACCTAGATGTGTTCACCTTGAAGCATTCGAATATGGTGGGAATGGATCCCAAGGAGGCATGTCATGCCTTGAAATTTGATCCAAGGTAAAACTTAAAATGCAAAGGAAGTGGCAAAAGAGCACTGAGAAGTATAAAGCATAAAAAATGAGGTAGAGAGATTGTTAGAAAATGGCTTTATTCGTAAGGTTTAGTACCTAGTTTGGGTATGTAACCCAGTATTGTACTAGAGAGAAACAGAAAAAGGAGAACGTACCAAAACTTTACTAACTTAAATAAGGCATGTCCCAAGGATAGCCTCTCGTTCCTTAGAATTGTTCAGTTATGGATGTAACTGCGAAAGATGAACTGCTAACTTTTATGGACGCATATTCGGGATATAATCAAATCCCCATGTATAGACCAAATGAAGAACATATTGCCTTCATAATACATCGAGGATTATATTCCTATAATGTACCATTTGGGCTAAAG
>CAIGRT010209836.1:0-13141 GCA_903798405.1 Fraxinus platypoda
TGTGAAATGGATTAGGGTTTGGATAGGAGGTTATATTTAAAATAAAGTGGGTGGGGGTAGGTAGTGGAGTGGGTATATATGTTATTTTAATTTTATAAAATCATTATTAATAAAAATTATAAAAACCTGATAATTGAATAAAAAACTTAAAAACCTGAATTTTTAAAATGTAAAAGAAAAGACATGGTTTGGTGTAATTTCCTCTGTAGTCAAACCAAGCACACACGCTACTAATATATTTTTTATTTGTTTATTTAACTCTTGTTTGATCCCTATTTTTTCATCAAAATGTATTTTGAACATCGATTTGACACATTTCAACTACATATTTTTCAATAAAATAATATTACATACTTTTTCTTATTTTTTAACTAAACATTTTTCATCATAATAATATTGCAAAATGCATTTTTTGGGGAAAAAAAATGGGGCTCAAACAACTCCTTAAAGGAGATGGTGAATTTTACATTACTTTAATGGAGAAAAAGAAGGTAAGAATTTTTTGCGCAAAAAAGGTTGATTTGAAGGTCAAAATGTCAAAATTGAAACAATGGAAATGATTTGCATGATGAAGGCAAACGATAGTGACGATTTGCTTCAATTACCCATATTTGATGAAATGAATTAACGGAAAGAACAAACTCAATAAAATGTTGAAATAAGGGTGCAAATGCCAAATTTGAAACGATGAAGACGATTTGCACAATGAGTACAAACGATGAGAACTTTTTGTGCTATTTTTTTTCATTGTCCTTGACGACTAATTATATTTTTCGACAAATTCTTGCGTTTTTCATGTCTTCGAACACTCTTTTGTACAACATGACACAATATGAGCTCATGATTATATCTATGAAGTATTAAAAGCAAAAAATTCTCTTCTTCGAGCTCCATTAAAATCAAATTTTGAGGAAAAATGTATTTTGAAATAGTGATTTTTAAGAAAATGTGATTAAAAAAAGAAGAATTTTTTTTTGAATTTACACGTAATATTATTTTACTAAAAAATGTGTGATGAAAAAGAAAAGAGTGAAAAATACATTTTGAACAAAATGAAACCCAAACAAGGGCTATTTAGACATGTAGAGTGGCAAGTAAACTACGTGATTGGTTTACCTCGCCCCGCTCTAAAGACCTTTGTCTGGGAAAATTTGTAATAAAGTTATATTGAAGACGAGTAATAGATCATATAAAATGTGTGGATAATAATTGTGATTGCATAATTAAAATTTAATATTTGACTTTGATTTTATATTATAAAGAGAATATAATAAAATCCAAACAAGACCCAATTTTAGGTCTAAGCAGGCTGACTAATGCGAAAATCATACGCCTCAAAACTTTGGCCCAATTTTATATATAAATATATTCATTGAGCTGTTTAATATGTTACTTTTGATAATTTAACTTACCAAAAAGACTAGGTAATAATGTACGGATTATCTCGAGTCTAAACTCGATACATTTTAATACCCAACAACATCCACCCGATTCGCATGTATCTTAAAAAAAATTATAATCTATTTGTAAAGATATATGTAATACCGAAAATACCCGGGAGAGCAAAGAGAAATTCACTCAAACTCCTCCTTCATTCCGGGCCGGGTCTTGTCACTTCACCCTTCTCTTCAGCCCATATCTTTCTCTTTCGATCGTCGCCGAAGTCCTTTCTTTCAGCACACGTATATATAATCTATATAAATATTGTTTCTCACAATGAAGCTCTGAAATCCGATCAGTAATTATATAATTTTTATCGAATGGTATTAAACTGGCGATCAAAGTTTCTTCAGATCGATTTTTCTTTTAGAATTTTGTTTGAAATTTTGTGAAGAGAAGTGATATCGTATTGGCATGGCTTCTACCGTTCCGGCGAAGTCTCAGTTGCATGGTTTCTCGTTGACGAAATTGACATGGAAGAAGGACAAACACTCGCACAATCACCATCTCCGCCGCTCCACAACCACCAACTTGCCATCACGTAAGAGCTATCCCTCATCCGTTTCCCCTCTCCGAGAATCACTTACCAAATCGCCTTTACGGGATTCGGTTTTAATTCCGCCGCCACCGCGACAATCCTTTTTAAACGGTTCTGCGCAATCTTCTATCCATGGTAACTCGGACGTTAAATCGTCAATGCTCGGTGAATCGTCTAAACGATTTGCGATTACTGATTCGGTGAAACAATCGCCGAATAGAGGTGACGTACTGAAGCAGTCTCCGGTACGCGGTGACTCGACCAAACAGCACGCGCTCCGTGGTGACTCGGTGAAGCAGTCTCCTCATCGCGGTGACACAGTAAAGCAGTTTTCGAAGCGTGATTTATCTTCAGAATCCGGGCCTTCAATGAAGAGTAATGGTGCTTTGGTCGAGTATCGGAGGAATGATTCGAGGAATTTAGCATCTCAGAGCACAAAAAATGGAATTTATTCACAGAATTCTGATTGGGTTATCGAAAAATCAAAGAAAAAATTGCGGGCAACAGAAGCTGATGTGGCTGGGAATAAACAGAAGAGATCGAAAATTTTGATAAAAATCCCTTGCATGAATAAACCAGAGGAAATTCCCCAAGAGGAGGCGCAAAAATTCCATAATGATGACGAGGATGCTCATGAAGATGGGAAAATAAACAATAATGATGATGATGAACCCAAGACGTGGAATTTGAGACCTCGAAAGCCGACAAGGAAGTCCCTGAATGCGAATGGAGGTGAAGGTAAATATAATGGGTCCGGGATGAACGATAACAAAGCTCAATCACCATCGAGGAATTTCAATAATAGATCACGAGATAGTGAATTACATGGTGGTAGTACTGCAGAAAAGAATGAGAAGAGGAAGTTGAACTTTTCGATTGAGCTATTAAAAGAGGATATTGAGGAGGATATTTTCGTCATGACTGGATCAAAGCCTGCAAGGAGGCCTAAGAAGAGAGCGAAAACCATTCAGAAACAGCTTGATGTAAGAAACTGTCTGATCTTTGATTTATTATGATTGCTTTGGGTTAAATAATTTGTATATTTCTTGTTTTCTATTTACGTTTTAATAAATGGAATTGTTCGATATACTAATTCAGTTTTATGTGCTGCAGAATCTGTTCCCCGGTCTATGGTTATCATCAATTACTCCTGATTCGTACAAGGTCTATGAAAATCCTCCAAAGGTATGATCTTGATTTGTGCAGTTGTTTGTATTCAGTTTTTTGATATGTGGTTTTACTGTTTTATGACCAATAATATCTTGTTGTTTACAGGGTTAGATGTGATCATGGACGAATGATTTTGGAATTTGTAGGGTGCTTGACTTCCAAATTATGTGATGGCATTTGAAGGTATAATCTCCAATAATTTGTAAAGGTGAAAGGAAGAATAAGTACTTTTTGGGTTCATGTTCCCTTTTCTTTTTTTTTTTGAAGTTTCGTGTTTGTGAAGTTCCTTGTGTTAACAACCACTCTATGGTGGATGTCCATTTGTTCAGTTGCAAAATAATTGGGTGCCACGCAAGTATGCATTGCAGTTTTCCTTTTCTTTTAGTTTCATTGTATTGAGTTAATCTAAGTAATTCATTACAGTCTGCCTGGTGGAAATTTCCAAAATGTTTTTTGACTGGAGGTCTCGTTTTCTTCTTCAGATTGAGTTACATATAGTTAGTTTCTCTTGAATGAAAAAAATTAGACCTCCCATTTAACCTATACTTAACTATGAACATTTTGGGTTAGCAGGGCTTACATTGGCCTCTTAAAGCATCCCTAATACTTGTGAGTGGATGCAGTGTCATGTGCCAAGGTCACATAGAAATGGTCATTCAGGGTGAGATTAACTATTACTATACTCCAGATCCTAGAAGTTGTTATATGTTAAACCGGTACCCCAATTTCAAAGGTATAATGAATAAAAAGAAAACAGGAACACCCGCGAAGAAATATAGAGATTTACATTGGTTTGCCCTCAAAACACATTCCAACAGGCAACAAATTGTGCAGCTTAGCGAAGTTATGGGGTAATATTTTAAGATTGAGCCATACTGGTTATCGGCTGAATAGCACTCAATGGTTGTGTATTGAAATGCATCTTGCCTTTGATTATCATACTCATGCTTCTTTATCAGGATTTAAACTCAATTTAGTCCTCTCTACTGATTTGTTTGTACAATTGACTCTCCTTCTTGCTAGGGTGACAGTTGAGAAGTCTGTTTCAGTTACAATATTTTTCTACTATTATTTCTGCCAACCAGATCCTTTCGTGGCTACATTTGCAAATCATGATTCACTCACTCTGATTCTTGGTTTCTATTCCATTGAAATATTGTACCTGAGTTGTTTAGGTGAAGAAACGAGATTATTTTGTTAAAGTAGGATCATTTTTGGCAGATTAAACCCTTCATTAACATATAGTGGTGGCTCTATGCTGTATACATGAAATATTTACTTTGCTGATGCATTTTCTGATTATCTGCAAATGTTTTGGAGCAGCTGAGGTATGAACTTGCACATCTATTCTGTCTAAGACGTGCCAGAAAGAGCTAGAATTTATGCCCATAAATCGAACCTTGTATTGCTCGAATGAGACATATAGCTCTCCAGATTTCTCCAAATTTCCTTCTGCTACTTAAGTTTTGAGTAAATGCTATGTCAGAGCCAAAAGGTCTCTGGGACGCTTGCTGACACTTCAAACTGATAATACTTCATTTTCTGTAGCCTTCTTGGCCACGACTAAGAAGGTGGTGTGGTGGTCGGAATGGCTGATGCTACTTAAATTAGGTGTTACCGTTTCCTGGGAGAGAATTTAACAGTTTCGATCAAGTATTTGATTTCACAAACTTTTCATCTGCTTGGCTTGGTAAATTTTTAGATTGTGGAGGTTGTTAAGTCTTGCCATACCTCTACAAGGCATTCATGGTTGTGTAACCGTGGTTGAAGTAACTAAAAATCACTGTGAACTGTATTGGAACAACTGAATAAGTGGTATTATTGGAGTGTTCGATTGTTTAGAGTCTGATAGATGCCAAGGAGTCTGTTAGGAGACTCATGGCTAGGTTCGATTAGCTTGGTGCTCAAGAGGAGTCAGCCAAAAAAATCCTTAGGCGCATGCTTAGTGGTTACTCAAAGAGTGGGCTCATTTACGCCACATTTCAAACGTAGTGTAACTATATGTTAACCTAACACGATAGATATCGTTGATAAAAGTTCAAAATTGAATTCAATTTAATGTACAAATGAAGTCAAAGAAATGGTAAAATAGTACGTAGGCGACATTCAAACTTGTACTAATGTGATTCATAAGTTGAAAATGTCTAAAATTGATGTTGTTTTCTAGTCCTTTTGAATAGACAAAATCAACAAGATTTTGAATTCATCTACATGTGACACTATTGTACCAGCTAATAACAAATATGAAACCTTTTGTTTTATGATGTTCCTTTAAAATGTTCTTAAATTATTTTTCAAATATCTAACACTCGAGTAATGTGTGTTTCTTATTGTACACTGAGAATTTTATATGGGAATTTTTTTTTCTTAATTCAAAATATTTTTAAACACGTGTACCAAATGATAGAGTGTACGGCATTATACAGTGCACCAACTCATCCGTGAAGTGTTGTATATCCACACGATCAATCTGTACACAATTATGTATAAGAAGTATTACCCCTAATTATGTTTGCTTGGATTGCTAAAATATTTTTACAATAAATTAAAATAGGAAAAAGAAAAAAAAATTCTCAAAAGCATAAAAGTTATTGGCCCACGGGCCTCTGAGTCCTTTACGCAAGCCCAATATTCATTCTTCCCACAGAAGCCCAGTACAGATACCTTTTCACCGTCAAGATCCAGCATTGGATTTGGATGGAACTGAAATGAAAAATGGAGGAAAAACAGGAAATCCCTGTCAGCGGTGGCGTTGTCAGTGGTGTGGCGGAGTACTGGTGGTGGGCCACCGCAAGCGCGTGCCAATTAACCTGGGCGGCTTCCATTTATAGAAAAGGCTACGCCGGCGACTCTCATCTCATGCCCTTTAAAGCCTTTGCCGTCGCCTCCCTCTTTATTGGTGCCACCGCCACCGCCGTCGTTGCCTCCCTTCGCGCCTCTGGTATCGAATCCGTATGTACTCTTCCTCTCTACACATTCATTAATAAAAGTTTAATTCTTGAGAGTAATTTGTCTGAAAAGAAACAATATCATAGATGCAGCGATAAGTAATCTATGATTTTTTGTGCATTATATATAGAGTTATTTTGGTTGCTTATCTAGCAGTTGGAATTGGTTAGTTTTATTTTTGCAAAATTATACTTGCAATGATTTAGTAGTGCAAATTCTTTAGTAATGGATTATCAACGGGAAAACTTTTAAAGTTTAATTTCTGCTTTCATTTAAATGAAAAACTAGTAATCTTATTGGGTTCGATTATATAGTTCAGCATATAATTTGGTGACTTAGAAGTTGTTTGGTCCTCAGAATTTGACATTTTAAAATGGTTTATGATTTCTCATGACATATAGAGGCTATTCTAAGAAGAGATTATGGAACGCTGAGTCTAAGTAATCATCCCAAATAGGGGTGCTCTTACTTTGTACATCTACTGGATAGTATAAAGATCAAATTTCAGAGAGAATGAGTTTTTATGTATCATATTTGATCGATAGAGTATGTTTTGGCTGTCTATAGAGTTTGGTCTTATTTGTTTGGTTATTGGCCTCATTTGGAGAATAAAAGTTAATATCCTTTTCCTTCCTTGCATTGTCTAATTATCAGGCGTTTTACCTCATCACATAGCATTGTTTTGCTATCCGAAAACTAGACTCCATTAATTTAGATGAAATACTGAAGCTTGTAGCAGCATTTCACAATAGACTAAATGAATTTGTTTGAGGAAGCAGAAATAGACTAAATTAACTTGGGTTGTCTTGGTCACAAAGGATTTTGATTTCATTGAATCTTTAGATAGATGTAGTGTTTGACTGATTGGAGATGCGAAATGGGATCTGACGTTGCTGTCTTCAGATTTATTGTGAATAAGACTTAGTTTATGTTTATGGTGGTTTTGGATGAGGGAGGGATGGAGGAGTTGTTTGGTGCTCTACCATTGCCAGGTTGGCGTTTTGGCCGAGGTGAGCCAAAATTATTAACTGTTGAGGGTTAGTTCCAGGATAAGAATATTAGAAACAAAGGTTTGTTTTCTTCATCTTGTAACTGAAATTTCGGAAAATGATGCTAGTAGAGTTTCAATTATGTGCACGCAATATTAACCAAGTATGGAAATGCTATAACTAGTTTGCATATTGATTTATGGTTGTTGTAAATTGCATCACTAAGTTGAGCATTTTAAGTTTAAAATAATGCTATTTGTACACCACCATTTACGGATTCTATTACAGATTGGTGCGGTGGCAAAAAGAAAGTGGGGGAGTTTTATTTTATTGGTGGGTGAAATTTTGACTCAATCATATCTTGCCACATCATCTGTTGGTGAACAAATCTGTAATCTGTGATGTACATGTAGCACAACTGTTAAATTTATATCCGAAACCTAATGTAGGGTTTGGTAATCGTGAACTTTAATGTAATGAAAAGATGTCTATTTAGATTGACTTGCTTCTGTTTTGGTATCTGAACTCTTCAGCATTTCCAAATTTCTCTTCTGCTCTGTCCTGCTGCATTCATAAGACTTGAGTTCCATATATGGGATACTATCTTCTGTTTTCTTTTAATAAAAATGTCGAACTTACCAAAAAACTACAAGGATTCTTCATTTTCTGTCATTCAAAAGAATGGATAAGGAATAATTAAATCAGATTCAATCTGGTATGGCTCCACCAAATCTGGACAAGTGGATTTCACACAAACTGGCTTTATATGGCCAGAGTTCGGCATTTAAAATTTCGTTACAAACATTAAAGTACGCTCCTCCTTTAGTAAAAAAATACTCATTATCCAGTATTTCACATGCCATAATAGTATTAACTGCTTCAGTTCACTAAACCATTCTACAGAAATTTAATTGAGTGATCTTTATTTGAAAACTAAATAAATAGACAAGGAGAACTTCTATAGCTACTAATCCTTTTTAGGTCACAAAATTTGAATGATTTAGAATTCAAGAGAAATATTCTCAATAGCGACAACGAAAAAAATGAAGGTGAGAAACCCCATCCTTGCTCCTTTCTTTTCTCCATCCGAAATGGTAACATCAGCTGTCTACATATTTTCACATGATAATTTCCAGTAGTCTTATTATCAGTTAGAAAATTGTAGAATATATGAGAGATTTGCAATTATTGATAGGAGCAAGCATCATCTTGGATGAAATTTTCTTCTCATTTAGCTTCGACTTACCTTGCTCGCCTCGCGGTTACTATAAGTAACCGTATTTAATTTTGCTTGGTGATTTTTTGATAGCATAACCACACCCTTCTTTGGACTTTGTAGGTTGAAGACATGAAGCTTGCTGGTACAAATATAAGGAACAGACTAGGAATACGTCCAAGACCATGAGATGAGTAGATGCAGATTTTGAAGATTCTTGTATATCTGTAGCTTTTGCTCATTTTCACTGGCGCTGTTTCACAACGCGGTTTTGTTTTTAAATCGTTTTCCAATGTCGAACTTTACTATGGGAGAACATCGGCACGGAAAAAATGAATTGCTTAACTTCAGTTAATACATAATTTGCCTCTTTACTCGGCTAAACAGATTACTCAAATCAGTTGGGGTGTAAATGTCATGAAATAAAATTAGGGACGTGTTCGCTCTGCAATTTTTCAAGTTTTTGGGTTGGGCCAAGAAGCGACTAGGTCAAAGTGGACCGTGAGCTTCCTGTAACCCATTATTTTAAGCCCATGTCAACAAATCAAAATAAGGGCACGTATGTAATTGTTTTGAAATGGAAATGTGGGCGAGATAGTGGGCAGATTGTGGGAATAACTGCCGTAACCGTCACTACCCGGATAAAGCACGCCCAACAAATCAATAAAATTAGAAAATAAAACAAGAAGCATTAATATATTACTGAAATCCTGTGAATGAAATCTAGTCAAAAAATTTCTTGGTAGATTACAAGTATTTAGGCTTGGATTTTCACATCAAGATTGTAGTAATAGTGTACATGAGTGGACGAGATACTGAATCAAGTACTTCAAAATCTGGTCGAACCCCTCCATAGACAGCGAATGCCCGTTTCTCCACGATATTATGAAGGGGAAGAGGAGAATGTATGAGGATATAGGTGAAATCAAGAAAGGACCATGGAATGAAGAAGAAGATAAGGTGCTGTTAAATCATGTTAAAAGGTATAGTTCAAAAGACTGGAGCTCTATTCGATCCAAAGGTCTCTTGCATCGGACTGGCAAGTCTTGTCGTCTCCGTTGGGTTAACAAACTCCGACCAAACTTGAAAACGTATGCGTAAAATGCATTATTTTTCACATTCCTAGAATATTGTGTGATGAGGGTGAATGTTGTATGATGCACACACCTCTAAAATTATTGGGGACGAGCCTTAGTTTCTTGTTGTTTTGTGTGTGGGCACGCGTGTGATGAGGGTGAACCCCATATGGTTTTAGGCCTTGTGTGTATGCGCACACATGGGTTGAGGGTGACAACACATCTTCAAAGACTAAGAACCACGAAATAGCTTGTATGGTTTTAGGGCCTTGTGTCAGTGTGTGTGTGATGAGGCTGAGCTTTGTATGATTTTAGGCCGTGTCCGTGTGTGTGTGATTAGGCCGATATATAAAAAGGCATGTTAATTGTAATTGAGTTCTTTACATTTATGATTAAAATGAGGAAGGAATTAATGATCGGTTTCTTGATGCTGCTTATGCTTACCTCACTTTTTCTAGTTTCCATACATGCTTACATTTTTGCACAATTTATGTTGGATCTTTGTTCGAACAATTTTTGGCGTTTTAATTCAGCCATTCTCTCTCATTTATGCATAGATGAAGTGTTTGATGGAATGTGTGTGATATCAGATATATCCATCTCTGTTTTTACTTGTTAATTTCCAATTTCGTGTAGTGGGATTAAGTTTTCGGCAGAAGAGGAAAGGACAGTAATAGATCTTCAAGCCCAACTCGGGAACAAATGGGCGAGTATCGCCACATATTTACCAGGAAGAACAGACAATGATGTCAAGAATTTTTGGAGCAGCCGACGGAAGAGGCTGGCAAGGATTCTACAGACGACTCCATCGTCTTCCAGCAAACAAGTCGAGGCCTCCGGTGTCCATGTACCTTCTTTGGAGGTAAGAAGTTTGTTTAGTTTCCTTACTACATGAATTATAGCATATCAGCAAACTTTTTGGTTAATGCTGGACAATCGTTGGATTATTCCCAGTTTAAAGTTATTTGGAATATCCAATTTTACAAGCTTGATTAGTAGCGCCCCTGTTGGGCCCCCATTATTTTCCATTAAATTATAATTCATTTTTATCTCTCTTCTTATCAACCACACATTCTCCAATAAAATAATATTACACATAAACTCAAAAACTTTTCTTTCTTTTTTAACCATACATTCTCCCAAAAATTACTATTTCTCTCATTATAATCTCATATAATAGGGGCCAAACGGATATAATTGGGCTTATGCACATCGGTCTAAACCAATTAGCAGCTGCTTCTGGAATATCGTTTTCAATTTTCAGGCACTCGAGTTCACCTCAGGAAAACAAAGAGAAGCTGCGTACGAGCAAGATATCGAACAACAAGAAGGAAAAGGATTGACGGATCTGATATATCCAATCACTTTTAATTTTGAAGAGAGCATGTATCAGCTAGAATTTGATCCTACTGACATGAAACTGTACAATGCGTTACAATCATCTCTCCCATTTCCTCCACAACTCAATCTGGACTTCCCTCCACTTGGAAACCAAGAATTCATCACGAGGTTTGAAGATCCCAACTTCTTCGATGTTTTTGGGCATGGAGGTGCTTCCGAAATTGGGACTGCTAGCGCTGCAAATGTAACTCCGGAAATAAGCTTCATTGATGATTTCCCACCCATGGACATTTTCGACCATATTGAACCATTTCATAGCGCATCAGAGTGGTGATAAGATGATCTTGGAATCATTTCCGATCGGGGTTCAATTTCTGTTAGTTAGATACTGTGGAGGGACTATGGAGTCGTTCAGTAGACTAGTTTGTGCCATGATTTGGTAGTTGCACTTACTTTGTACTTTGGCATGATGGACACATCTAATAGCTTATATATTTGCAGATGTTTTCCTTCTCATTTTCCAACTTTTTTTCATATTTGAACTGAATTCAGTTTATTACAAGATCATTGTGTTCAATTCCAGAATACAAATCCTTGAGGAAACTTTTCTTGGCCACATGGCGACTAGTTCTACGTTACACAGACAAACAAAAAAGAATGAATGGAGCAACATTGGAACATCAATCTATTTGATGTTTGTTTTCTTTCGAGAATCATCCGATGCTACCTCTGAGTCACAAGTGACATAAGTAAAACCTACTTGACCTTCGTGTAAACCAAGTAAATCTCCGGCTGTAAATGACTGATTTTCACCAAAAACGATAGGTCTCCTCGAGTGTGAGTAAGCACAATACTCGAGTCCATGTACCTTCTGGACCTCCTGCATGAATCCACAAACAGCAGACTCTACTCCTTCCCCTGGTCAGCAAACATAAATTTATGTAAATAACAATAACTGAAGCATTTCCACAAGATAAAGAAAAATGTCACATAATCCAACACAAGATTCCCCTTTTACGTTGAAAAGGCCCATATCAGTAATTACAATCCTATGCATGGATGGTAAGAAAAGTCATTTTTGTTACGCTACTAATACTTGTACTTGCTTTGCTATTTGACCCATGCCTGGCTAAGCGCAACCCTCTAACTCGCTCGATTATCAAGAACTTACCATGAGTCACGAGCAACAAGTTCTCCGAAGGATATTTATCAGCAAGAGCCTTGATAACCTCGCGATATCGAGCCCTAGCACCTTCAATTGTTTCTTGCCATTCCGGCAGCTACAATAATAGAAGCCACGCCACATTCAGTACAAGAAAATTGTAACAAATCCGCGACATAGTTTCATTCTAAAAATTTAGGATAGAATTATGTATAATGGACCTGACCTGCTTGTGCAATTGTTCTGCAGCATGGTCAATGGTTCCGGGGGGTAAAACAGCTTCACATTGTGAAAGATTGAAATCGAAAACCCCGTCTTTTGGAGCCACATTCGGTCTAATGGCACGCAAGTTCATCATCTCGCACAATCCATATTCAATTGCGACCTATAAAATAATACCGGTAAGACACGCAATGGAATGGATTATCATAATCAGATAATTTTATCCCAAAAATTTGTAACATAATCAAATATATTTATTTGTTTTAAAAAGGAGAACCATTGGATTCCATCCTCCCCGAAGAGGAGAACTTCCATTAACAAATTTGCAGCTTCATAATAGAGAGAGAGAGAGAGAGAGAGAGAGAGAGCAAAATTTTTATAGCCACATTTTCTCAAGTTTAAGCAGAATTCCTTTAAATCGGGTTTGAATGGTAGTACTAGAGAGAGCTAAAAATACTATAAACAAGATTTTAGTTTGTTTCTTTTTCTTACTAAATGTACACGTGCGTTTAATGTACAAGTAATTGTACCTGCTTATCATTTAATACCGCATTAACGTCATATAGATTGACATTATAACCCAGTGTGGCCAAATAACATTACTCATTTGAAAAATTGGGTTTTAAGATGTTTTCTTGTAAGTTGTAATTAACACTTTGGTGACCAGAACTAACATATAATTTTGAAATTGAGCTAGTAAGAGAACATTCAGAGATTTAATAAAATATGACTTATCATTTAATACCGCATTAGCGTCATCTAGACTGAGATTGTAACCCCAATGTGACTAATTAACATTACTCATTTGAAAAATTGNTAACATATAATTTTGAAATTGAGCTAGTAAGAGAACATTCAGAGATTTAATAAAATATGACTTATCATTTAATACCGCATTAGCGTCATCTAGACTGAGATTGTAACCCCAATGTGACTAATTAACATTACTCATTTGAAAAATTGGGTTTTAAGATATTTTCTTGTAAGCTGTAACTAACATTTTGGTGCACCACAACTAACACATGACTTTGAAATTGA
>CAIGRT010209849.1:0-31029 GCA_903798405.1 Fraxinus platypoda
ATTATGTACATGTAGACTAACCCTAGTTATATAGTCATTGTGCAGCTACTGCATAATGTGGATACTGGATAAGAATAGGGGATGGTTATACAGTAATATGGATAATAATGAATAAATACAGTCAATCAGATTTCGTTAGGCCGTGATAAAAATGAGTTTTTTTTTTTTAATTGAACGTGTTTTAACTTAGTTCCATAGAGTATTTTTGGCTAAGATTTTAATTTTTACCTATTTCTTTTTGTTTTTGCTCGTTATCTGTTATGAATCAGAAAGTCAAATGATGTGTCACTTTTAAATTAAAAAGTTGCAAATCGTGTAATTTGGCTTTTTTAACCGAATATTTTTTGTTAAGCTTAAAATGTACTTATAGAACAAATTTAAACTAATGTTTAATTTTATTTTTTATTGTGGATAGTGAATTAAGGTAATTCATTAAAAAGTAACATGAGGTCACATTTTAAATAAAATATCACATATTAATGTAATTCACAGACAACATAGAAAAGAAGCTACTCAATAATATTATCTAAAAATTAAATAGTCACATTTTAACAATATTATAAATGTCGGCTTAAACATCAATTGGGAAAGAAAAAGAGTCAAGGGTTAAAAAGTCTAATAGTGGTTAAATCGGAAACTAAAATAATTAAATACGTAATTCGTATGTTGGTATACACTCTTTTATATTTTACTTGATGATATATATTCAACTAAATTTTTTATATTAAACCCATGTTTGTCTTTCTTTAAAATGAAGCTATTTAATTTTCATATTCATTTTTAACTAAATATTTATACAATAAAATATTTTGCACATAAACACAAATTTTTTTTCTATTTTTTAAAATACACATTCTCAAAAAAATTACTATTTATAACTCCATATTTTCACAATAATGGCCATCAAACGGGGGCGAAGTAAAAGAATATTTCAAGACTCACTCTTTAATACTTAGCCCCTGTTTATCTACCATTATTCAAAAAAATTGTTTGCTATAGTAAGATTTTTCACCACACATTCACCCAATAAAATATTCTACACACAAATCAATAAAATTACTTTAAATTTCAACCACACATTTTTCGAAAAATACTATTTATTACTCTATTTTTCGGAAAACACTCAATGCACTGACTCAATGACCGGGGCATTAACAGAGGTGCCCTCCTATTTTTCTCCCAATAATGAATGACAAACACACCCTTGATTATTTGATTTAACCTCAAGTAAAATTTGAAATAGGCCCAACTGATTGGACAACATGTAAAGTGAACAGGCCCTAGCTACAACCGTACATATCTAATGATCCATCACCAAATCCTTATGGAGAAGACGTTGATGCTGCTCCATCACATTTGTCTCTATATTGCAACTTCTTCTTCTTTATTTTTGGCACCATCTCCTGCTTTTTCTTTTGGATTTTCGGCTACATGTGAGCTTTAGGCAAATGGGAGAAGAAAGATAAACAAATAACAATCATGTTATATATATATATATATATTATCGATGACATTAAATTTGACATTATTCCATGTGACAATAATCTACACTATTAATTTTAAACACATTCATTTCATCAGTGGCCAAATTCTTTTCACCTAAAAGGGATGTCAAACTTTTTGTCAACTGAAAATGTATATTTAGGGTGTGTTTGATGTATATTATTGAGGAAAGAATGTATTTTAAATAGTGATATGATGGGAAATATGTGGTTAAAAAGTAAAGAAAAGTTATTGATGTGATGCAAAATATTATTTTATTAAAGAATGTGTAGTTGAAAATGAGTTTTGAAATGATGTATTTTGAATGGATGTGTACCAAACATGAACTTAGCTTTATTCCACAAATAATGGTAGATTCTTCTATTTTGGTATTACCCTTTTTTATTTTGTCAAAATCAACCGAAAAACACGTTGAAACTACATCCAGTTCACCGATTTTTGTGCCCCGTTTACCTAGTTAGCATTTTTTTTTCTATATTCACAGGTTTTAATCAACAATTAATCGGTTTTCTGTCTGATTTTCAATTATTCTAGTCAAATCAATAGATTCTGTCCGATTTTAATAACACAGCAATTTAAGATAAACTAAACATTCTACTCATATAAGTCAAAATAAATATTATGTGAGTATATAAAAAAACCAGTGTTGTGACTTTTTAAAGAGAATAAGTTACGGGATATATATCCACTTTTAAAAAGATAATTATGTTATATTTTTAATCCTATGTAAATTTATTTAAATAGATATATATAAAATTAAATAAAAATATGTCGTTCTAAAATTATCCATTAATATTTATTTTCATTAAATTCTTTTGAACATTTTTATTTTTTTCAGAATTTATGATTAACTAAAACTCTAATAATCATAAAATATTATCTTCCACTAAAAATCATAAAACCCTAATAATCATAAAATATTCTCTTCAACTGAAATCAAAACAACAATGAAAGTGATACCATTAAAGGAAATACATACAAACATAGCAATATATGAAGAAGAATTTGTAACTTAAAAGTGATAACAAAAAAGAGGGTTGGATTAGTAAGTGATATTGGAATGAATTTAAATAAAGACAATATTGGAATTTCCCGTGGATGAAAAAAGTAATTTTTAATATTTTAATAGAAATAGAAATAGAGTGTGATACCCATATAATAATCGTGTATGTAAATAGCGGTATCCTAAGTTACCGAGCGAGACTTTTGTTGATCTCATTTCCCGCATCATTGACTTGAACAACAGATACTAAGCCCACTCACATTCTCTCAAACTAATTTCAACACGCATAGAATGATTTTCAGTCGATAATAAAATAAGGTTTGGACGTGGGATAAGTTTTGTAGCACGAGATAAAAGTATTCGGATTTCAGCAAAAATAAATGAGATAAATTACATGATAATGAACGACTAACTAAGAGTCAAGCTCAAAATCAAAATCACACCTCAAATACTAGAAACCAAAGATTAATCCAAAAGGAAGATAATATATGGCTTGCAGTCAATATTTTTGCATTACCCCCAAATGACATAAATGGGGAATATTTATAGTATTACATATGAGATAGTAACCATTGGATAGGGGGACACATGACTTTATCTCCTTTACCGAAACATTACATCCGCATTAAATATCCTCAAAAAGGAGGCAGCCACCCTATGACCTATGCAATATTATGGTTGAAATGAAGAAAGAGAAAAAAAATGAAAAAGAGAATTGATGTCAAATGGGGGCTAAAATGAGCACTTGGGAAAAAATGGACATGCACATACTATAAAATAAAACATTTTTCTTATTTTCTTCAGTTTTTCATATTTTACATTTGTAATATTTATAACATGTGTGGTAAGTAAAAATACTTATATCATTATACAAAAAATAAAAAACAAAGTTCACGATGAATAAGGTTCAATCCTTGGATTTTTTTTTTTTTTTTTTTCTTTTCAAAACTTAAAAAGTAAATTTTGATGCAAATATTATTAAGATGTAACTAGTATTTGCTAAAAAGAGGGGAAAAAAAGGGGGTTAGTTTTCTTTAAGACAAATATAATTTTCTTATCTAAATTTAAAAAATAAAAAGAAAAGGTAAAATGAGAAGAAAAAAAAGTTGATAGTTTCAAATTTAGCATAAAGACTAGGAGCCTGTCTGGTAAAACTTTGGAGGAGAAGAAATCAATTTTCCACCCGTTACAGTCCACAATTGTTGACTCACTCTTTCACGCGTGGGTCCCACATGGCTCCTCCAACGGTAATATTCCTGATTTTAAGCCAGCCTTTAAGTTTTACCAGACAGGCTCTAGGTGTAAAATGACAAACATATTGTTATTGCCTATAGATTATATTTTTTGTAGTTTTTAGAAAGTTAATTAATGCAGTTATACTTAGATAGGAAGGCCCTTATATAAATTGTCAAAACATAATTTTTCATGTCTATTGCTCAAACTAGAGATGAATATAATGTACAAAGAGACTCTTAACACATATAAAGTAAACACAAAGGAAAAGAAAAAGTTGTCATTGACAATGATAATGCTTATCTAAGTTCAAAGAATCCAATATTGCTAATCTTAAGTTATAGAATAAAATATTGCTTATATAAGAATAAAATCAATTTAATTTAAAACATTTTTTCATCAGATTCATTTTTCAACTATACATTTTCTTAATAAAATAATTTTGCATATAAATAACTAACATTTTCAACTTTGTAACCAAGAATTCTCCAAAAATAAAAAATAAACAATTTCATATTTCATAAAAGAAATTTATTCTAAAGATGGAATGGTATCTAGATTGAAAAAGTTTGTTAAGCCCCTGTTTGGTGTACATTTTGAAGGTAAGAATACATTTTTACTNGCACTATTCCTAAGCCATATGGCCAATAAAGCCGAGCCATATTTCGAGCTAGCCGGCTAGCGAAGCCATTTCTCTCTACCTCCTAAAAATGAGTAGAAGAATGAGAATGAAAAAAATAATGTGGACCAAACATGACCTAAATATGCAAATTGGCATCTACTCTTCTCCTAGTAAAAAGTGCTAGTCATTGCTTCAAATGCTAGGCAAGTATCTAGCTATAAATTTTGCATCATGTGCAGATCACTTTCTAATTTTGTAGACCAACTCTTTGAGAATTTAACTTATATATATTGGTATATACGCGTAAAATTTGTCTTCTGTTTGATTCTCATTTTTAAAACTCTTTTTTCATTCAAATTTATTTTTAATTACAAATTTTATGGGATTCTCAACTTTTTTTTAATTTTACAACAACACATTTCATTAACTTTTATCAAAATCTACTTAAAAATATGAATTTTAATAAAATCAAACAGGGGGCTTAAGTTATATACAATTTTAATAAGCCACGTACTTAATTAATTTATGTTAAAGCTCAAGCTGTTATAAGTCATTCATTTTAATTTTTTTCTTGGGAAAAAAAAATTGATGATGTCACTCACACTGAACCTAGGAAAAAAAGAAAACTTAAATAAAACAGATAATACGAATTTACATTATTCGGTAAATTCTCGACAGTCACTGAAAAAGAGAGAATAAATATATAGTGGTAAAATCTCGCATCTAATAAAAATGAAAACATAAACCAATTTATAAGGGTTTGAGCTATTTCTCCTAATAAAGTTGACATTTTTAAGTTGAAACCCCAAATTTTAACATGGTATCCAAGTCCATTAAACTCTAAAGAGTAATTCGATCCGAGTAAGACTCAAAAAATGAGCGCACGAATTTCATGATTGATTTACTCAAACGAGTCACCATTTTGCGATGACGTGTTAAGGGATACAATCTCATATCAAATAAAGTTGAAAATATAGACCAATTAATAAAAGTTTTGATTACTCATCTTAACAAGATTAATGTGGGATTAATTGATCTATGTTTTCATCGTTATTCAATTTGAGATTTTATCACTGAACAATAAATTCACTAATTAGAACTTTAGTCACAAGAATTTCTTGACACTATCGATGTCTCTCCATACAAAACTAAAACGCTTAAAATATGAAAAATGCTATTTGTACGCTGGATTTGACACCTCGATGTACAGATCCCGTGATGGGGCCCTCGACCAATAAAAAAATCGCGGGCCCCCCGTATTGTGAGATGGTCTGTACCCGATGTACACTTGGAGCCCTTAAAATATTCACCTCATTTATTATTATTATTTTTGTCATTTTCTCCAGCTGCCTCTTTTTTTATTTATTTTTTGCCCTTTTCTCCAGCCGCCGAGTTCCTTGACTTCTTTTGTGTCGTTTTCTATTATTTCTTTACATGACAGCCTTGTGCCTTCCAATTTCCCTTTTCCTTTATTTTCTTTTTATTTTCATGATAGATACATAATTAAATAGATGCCGTCGAAAATATAACTCGAATATTTATTTCCTCTTGTACCATATTAAATTAATTACCTCTTCTATAATACTATATAAAAAAATATATCCAATTTCAATATTGATATTGTAATTAAGTAATTGTTTCTTTCATTAAATAATATTCACTACAAAATGCATTTTTACTAGTGAAATAATAAAACACGGGAATGTATTTTGTAATAGCAAATTTTTAAAAAATACGTAGTTAAAAAATAGGAAAAAAAATTTAACTTTACGTGCAAAATATTTTATTGTGACAATGTGATTGAAAATGAGTTTGAAAAGAAAAATTTAACTTTTTAAGATAATGGGGATCAAACAAGGGTTGAATGAAAAGGAATCAAATCTCTTCACTCTTTAGCACAAGATTTTGAGTCTCAGGAATCATCACTCTTTAGCGCAAGATTTTGAGTCTTAGGAATGGAAACATTATTCCTGAGACTCAAAATCTTGCGCTAAAGAGTGAGGAGATTTGGTTCCTTTTCAAGGCATAACACTTGTTCTACCTTTTTTACCCCCGTTTTTTTGTTGCAAAACCTATTCTCAACAAAGGAAGAGAAAAATGTTTAGAGTCAAACTTTGTGTCAGATTCCAAATTAATGCCCATTTCCCGTTGAGAATTATTTCCCATTTTGCCCTAACAAAGTAATTACAATTTTCCACAAATACCCACACCCTTTTTCAACCTAACACACTAACTATGAAAGGGCATTATTGGAACATATATTTTAATTGTTGGAAAGTACCAATTTAATGCAAGTGGGAAGGGACAATTTCTGACGGAATATGATAGATTTGGGTAATGGGTCCCACTTGTTTGAAAAAGGCACGGTAGAAAAATAAATTTTTTTGTAAGAAAATGGGTTTCAAACCCCATGAGTTGCCTCTCTTCTCTATTCTCTCCCGTCTCCAAATCCATCCCGTAATCCCGTTTCTCCTCTTCCCCCTCCCAAAAAAAAAAATCTGAAATTAAATCCTGGGCCCTGATGTTTTTGCTTTGCTTTGCCAACGACAATGAGGATATTTGCTTAGACAATAAGATATTTCTTACTTTCATTTTTTCGTCACTTTATGAAAGTTAGATCGTGCCCCTTAGTTTCGGAAGTCTGCGTCCGCCCCTGAAGTGAATTGTTGAAAATTTGTAAATCCTATTAAATGTATGGTTAAAATTAATTGTTGACTTTGACTTAAAAATTAAAATTATATTTTAATCTTATACCAAAGAGGGACATAATGTTTAGAATGTTCGTGCTAACCCGTCTCTTGGAATTCTATACAGTTGAAAACACGAAGATCCATAAAGTCGAGAAGGCTTACCAAATGAACAATTCATCAAGGGAGTTCAAAATTGAAAAGAAATCGAAATAAACATAAATTTTCATCTGAACTTTTGAGAAAATAAATTCGTCAGTAGAGGACGAATTCCATAATAATAATAATAATAATAATAATCAAAATTCTATTTCCTTTCGAAGTCTTTTTTAAGCCACAAAGCTCTAGTCCCAAAATTCACACTTGCAAGTTGCAAGAAAATATCTAACCCCCCCAAAAAATATCATAAAATAAAACCGAGAAGGACAAATACATAAAGTGTCACATTACTATTTCAAATAAATATCTAGCTCCGTTCGATGGGAATTAAAATCCATTTTTTAATATATTTTGATAAAAGTAGATTAAATACGTGATTAAAAATTGTAAATATATATTATTAAAATTAAATCTTAATTTTACTTAAAATAAAATCTTAATTTTAATTTTTACTATATAGGGGCTAAAACAAAAATTAAAACAAGAATGCTACTTGTAGAGATATATTTAACATATTGGTTTATAGGTGTTGAGTTGGTAACATTTCACGATTGCCCTAACTTTGTGTTTTGTCCGATCAATTTGTGAAATGTTGCCAACTCAGTACTTGTATCTGTTGTACAATTATTGTGTATTTGATTGTATTTATTTTTCATGAAAAATATCAGTTTTTCATTCAAATTCTTATTTTGAAGTGTTTGATTGCAATTTTTTTCGTCCGAAAATATTTTCCAACTTTTAAAAATATGTCTAATTTTCCTTTTTTTAAGAAAAATATTTTCTTGAGGAGTAGATTTTTGTTTTCGTTTTTCTCAAAATAAGGAAAATATTTTCTTTTGTACGATGTAATTTTCATGTGAATCAAATATACTCTTATCATAATTCAAAATAAAATATCAAACGAAGTGACAAACCAATAACGTAGCCGGTAGTCACGGACACCACGTCTCATACCCATCTTTCGCACGTGACAACACTCGCCCTTCCACACGGCCTTTATTAACTATGATCCACTCATATCGCGCCACCTTGCGATAATACTTTATTTAATTAATTACAGCCATTTCTATTCCCAATCTCAAGTTTGTACTATCCAAGCTTATTTTCACTCAATATATACACATTACAGAATTTATATGCATTTCTTTTTTATCGGCTTCTGAATTTTGAGCTTGAATTGAGGTAAAAATTCCACAAACTGTGTTTTGTAATTGTTCATTTTCTTATTTTTTTTCTACACTTTGATTTGAATTTTTTGGATTATTTCTAGTCGATGTAATTCCTGTTTATTTTATGCTGAAGAATTTGAAGTTTGGCGTTAATTGGAAAAATGAATCATGAATGTATTGTGTATAATACGGGCGTTTATGCGTGTGTTAGAATTAATACTTATACTCACGTTTTGAATTTTGAATTTTGAATTATGCAGTTGTGATTGTGTCTGGTGCTTTTATAGGATTGGGATAATATGAGCAATTCAATAGGGAATAACTTGCTGCGTCAAAGTTTTCTTTCCCCAACTGTGTTGGACCATCAGAACAGGATCAATACTTCGACTTGCATTGGAGGAAATTCCTTTTTTCAACCTCAAGTAAAATCACTAATACGGAAATCGCCTTTATTAACTGAGTTTCATGGTACGAGATTGACTATGCAGAAGAAATTACTGATGGGAAAGAAGCAGTCTGTTTCTAGATCTCCTCAGGCAGTTTTAGCCCCTGATCCTTCCCCTGAGGTAAAGTTACAAAATATAATTGTTTATTTCCATGTCATGTGTGCACTTTAAATGTTATATTATAATTCTAGCTAATCAAATTTAAGAAAAGTAAACTGAGTCTGAGTGTTTTGGAAATGGTGTAATCTATTGAGTGGTCGTGAAAGAAATTGCTAGTATGTGAAATGTGGTTAATTGTCAATTTAAAGTGATTTGAGTACCAGGAGCCCACACTTTCAATAAGCGATGGAAATAATTGAAGTGCTATGAGTACAAGGGGTCTGCATAATTGCAGCTTTTGTAAGAGAGAAAAAAGAATACGAAGGATAGTTTAGTAGCTGTCATGGTAGTAGATATCAGATATGTATCTAGTTGCTCCAAATATTTGGTTTTTGAAGCATTTATTAGGAATGAATTTTTAGTTATTTATTTCACTTAGGTCATCAAACATGATCTTCAGAGGCCGCAAGAAAACTTTTCTGGTCAATTATCTCATTTTGGGTTTAAAGGGGCAAACTATTCTGGTATTATATCGAGCTAAAGACAATTCTTCGATATGTTTCACAATTTAGCAATATTTTTTCAAACATTTACTCAGCTCATCTGCATATTTTATTTAGTTATTTTGGTCAGTAAGTAAAGGAGATCAAAGATCTTAGCTTTAGCTGTATCAAGAATTATTTGTTTTCCTCACTAGTGTCCACATTTTTTGTTGTGTTGATTCTCGCTCGGAAAGAAGGCTTCTTTTCTTATTCTAATAATTTATATTTATGTTATATTCATCGCTAAATTGGAGTCCATTCCGGTATTCCCTGAGCGCTTCTAACAATTGCAGAAACAAAATCTCTCAACTCTTTCTGCTTCCATATGCATGCATTCCACATATATGGTTAACTTGTAGTTTTTTTAATTTGATCATTATTGTTCTATAGCAGCTTGCGGAAAAGTTCAACCTTGATGCAAATGTTGAATTACAGGTATTTGTTTGGGTGTTTATAATTGATCCAGAGAATATTAGATTCGAGACATCATATTTACAAAGGATTTTTGAGTGCAATTAAACAGGTTGATGTTAGGCCTCCTACTTCTAGTTCTGTGTCGGTTGTAGAAATCCTAGTTACAAGTAGTAGTGACAGCCTATTTCTACACTGGGGAGCAATAAAAAATCGAAAAGAGTAAGTCCAGTTTCATGCAGAAACTTCAATGTCAGTTTCTACAGTTCACTATGCTCTCAAAGTTTTACTGTGTGATTTTCATGTTTCTTTTTCTTTTTGCACAGGAAATGGATACTTCCCAGTAGTCGTCCAGATGGAACTATGGTGTATAAGAATAAAGCTCTCAGGACTCCATTTGTAAAAGTAAGTTTTTTATTGCATGGTGGAAATTGGAAGAATTCTTTTTGACTGATCTGTTCGATAACCACTCAAAAAATTTTATGATCTTTTTCTTAGTCTGGCTCAAATGCATCCTTGAGAATAGAGATTGGTGATCCTGCAGTAGAAGCTCTAGAGTTTCTTATTTTGGATGAAGCCCAGAATAAATGGTAAGGAAACATTTTATTTGAATACTTTCTGGTATCATACTTGAAATATTAACCACCGAACCCCCCCAAAAAAAAATTAATAAATAAATCATCTTTCCAGGTTTAAGAATAATGGAGGAAATTTTCACGTTAAAATTCCCGTGAGAGAGACAAGAATCCAAAATGTTTCAGTCCCTGAGGATCTTGTACAAATTCAAGCATATTTGAGGTGGGAGCGGAAGGGAAAACAAATTTATACCCCAGAGCAAGAGAAGGCAAGTAATTATTGCTAATTAGTTCAGTTTAACAATAGAAAACATGTTGCCCTGAATAACAGATGACCTTATAGAGTTGTTTGGATTTGGTTGAGTTTGAGTTCCAGCTACATATTTAGTTTCTAAGAGTTTTAGTTTTACCTTTATAACAGAATATTTGCCACACACAGTTTAATTTTCGAAGCTATTAGGAAGAGTTTGAGTTCCAGCTACATATTTAGTTTCTAAGAGTTTTATTTTTACCTTTATAACAGCATATTTGCCACACATAGTTTAATTTTCGAAGCTATTAGGAAGTAGACTGAAGGCAATAAACAACTCGTATTTTATTTCATTTTGGTGCTATGGTAGTTTCTATATATGGATAGCCAGTTAAAGAAAATATTCTGGTCCCCGATAATATGATCTACAGGATTTAAAGTAATATTGTCAAATAAAACTTTATTGGGGTGTGTTTGAGCTACATTATTTTGGAATAGTAGATTGATGGAGAATGCGTGGTTGAAAAAGAAGGAAAAGTTATTGATGTGATAAAAAATATTATTTTATTGAAGAATGTGTGGTTGAAAATGAGTAGAAGAATGAGAATGAAAATTTTAATGTGACTCAAACAGGGGCTTGGTTTTTGATATTTTTTTAATTATTATTATGATCTGAACTTAAATAACTTGGGATGCAGGAGTATTAATTTTTCTGTCAGATATTATACAATGTGCCTTTGGTCAAGATGTAAATTTGTTAAATTATTTTACAATTCCTATAGGAGGAGTATGAGGCAGCTCGAATTGAACTACTAGAGGAAATTGCTAGGGGAGCCTCAATACAGGATATTCGAGCAAGGCTAATGAAGAAAAATGACAGAAGTGAAGATAAGGAAATATATATTACTGAAACAAAGAGCAATAGCAATATACCGGATGATCTGCTTCAATTACAAGCTTATATACGATGGGAGAAAGCAGGAAAGCCAAACTATTCTCCAGAGCAGCAACAGGTATACTTCAAACTTTGCATACCACATGTCAATAAATAATTGAATAGTAGATATCAAGTGCATAGTCTGCAAATTACATTTCTTATCGTATCATAAAGGTCGATGGGAGCCATGAACCTTTTTCTGTCAATTGGTTTGAATGACCGAATTGAGGTTTGCTTCTCATTAAATAATCAAATTACTGCCTCTAAATAAGGTAAATTACAATTAAATCTACTATACTAGGAATGGTATAATTACGTACAATATATTAAAAATAGAGTATAGACTCAAATCTCCTAAATTATGAATAGAGTGTATAATCAAATCTCTTATTATTAGGAATACAGTATATTTGAAATCTCCTTTATTAGGAACAGAGTATATCGAGACAAATCATTGACCTTACTTTCTCAAATTGATGTTAGATGATCAAGAAGCATCAATATGTCAATCATAACTAGTGGTGATGGCGAGATAGAACTTTGGTAAAGACAAGTTGTTTGGTTCTTGGTGGAGATGTGAGGAAGAGAAATCTCATGGCCACCAAGCGCTTCACGATTAGAATTGTAATTATCTCAATATGCTTGTTACGCTCATGGAAAAATGGATAACTAGCAATTTGAATAACACCCAACAAGCCTCGAAGCCATACGATTTTCAGAATAGGCTAACGACATGGCCTAATATTAAGACTCGGTGAATGACTTCAAGACACAAGCTTGCTTCTTACTTTTTCATAAAACAAGTGCACCACCAAGTACCATACACCAATCGGGGATAGCGAGTATCAGTACAGTCAGCCCAATCAAATGTAAAATTCTAGAAGGAAAGATCAAACCGCGGTCAGAGGTACCTTTGAGATAAGGAAAAAGACTGGACGGTAGCTAAATGGGCTTGGCAAGAAGTTTGCATAAACTAACTGATTTGTTGGATGACAAAAGAGATATTAGGTCTGGTGATGGTCAAATAATTTAATATTTCCACCAGCTATTGAGAGATCAGATAAGGGGTCGCCACCCGCTTTACTCAATTTTAAATTAACTTACATAGGAGTGAGGGTCGAATTGTTATCCTAAAGACCATCTTAAGGAGAGATGCTCTTGGGTGTACTTATGTTGGGGTAGAAGTGTGCCTTTAGGACTGTTGAAACAAGGATTTGAGTTGCAGTGGAAGCTTTTCAAGCAACTATCACACCATGTAATCATAATTTCATCGACATGCACAAGTAGTATAACAATTCTTATAATCGTTGTGCGAAACAAGAGAGAAGAATCATACTGAGTAAAAGTGATATGTAGATGACTTGGTACGAAATTTCTCAAACTATGCTCACAATGCCTGCTTCAAACCATAGAAAGACCACTTTAAGCGACAAACCTGAGTAGAATGAGAGAATATGCCTAAAGTAGGAGTCATAAAAAATTCTTCATTTATATCACCATGGAAAACTGCATTATTCACGTTCATATGGCAAAGTGACCATCCTTACGAGGTAGAAATGGCCATAATAGTGTGGACAATAGTCATTTTGGCCACAAGAGCAAATATTTCCTCATTATCAAGACTATACTCCTATCGATGTCCAAGTGCTACCAGATGAGCTATATATCTCTCAATAGAGCTATCATCAAATAACTTGATGGTGTAAACACATTTACGCCAATAAGCTTTACTTTAGTAAGACAAGGGATGATGTCCCAATTATGATTACTTTGAAGAGCTTGAAGTTCATCCAGCATTGATGTTGCCAACATTCTTGAGTAGAAGTCCGAGGGTAAGATTAGGTACAGAAGTAGTATAAAGAGGAGTTGAAGAGCGGAATAAGAGAACCCATACCTATTAGGAGTTCGCAAAACCCGAGTAGATTGATGAGACTCATGCAAAACTAGATTAGACGTCACTGATATAAAAGACCTGGTTAAAAGCAAGTAACTTGACCAGACATATCATCAAAAGAAAATTAATGTAGATAAAGAAACATGAGGGTGAGACGGAAAGAAATATTCAAGTCAATTCAGATTATTCCAACGTTTTATTACTTATTTTTTCCCGCAAAAAAAATAAATAAATTTGAATTCCTTGTCAAGATTGTCTTGGTCATTGTCTCACCACTCGTTGATGTGAATTTTGGAGGCTGGGTCGTCTAGCGTTGAATACGAATAAGCTCTTCTTTCATTCAAAGAAAATAACATTTCGAGAGATGAAGTTTATTATCGTTTGCATCATAACACAAACTCTTAATGAAAATTACTATAACCAAGGAAAGGACACTTAACAGCTTGAGCAACAAGTTTGTGTAAGTTTAAGGGAAGGTAAGTGAACAAAAGTAAACATAGTCAAAGACATGCATAGAATTATAGTAAAGAGGAACACCAAATAACGAGAATATGGAGAATCAAGATTTAAAGTAGGGGAAGATATATAATTAATCAAATACACAGTCGTAGATAATGCTTCTACCTAAAGTCTAGGAAGCACATAGGATTCAAGTATCATAGTATGAACCACATCCAAAAGACTTCGATTCTTATGCTCTGCTATTCTATCCTATCGAAGAGTGTAGGGATAAGAACTTTGAGAGATAATACTCTTTTGTAGAAAAAGAATGAAATTTCAAGACATATTCTTCCCTATACTCGGAGCATAAGATCTTAATACACGTAGAAAATTGATATTCCACATGGACAACAAAAGCTTAGAAGGTGGAAAACACATTAGCTAGAATTGAGAAAATATACATAAGTGAAACGGCTATAATCGTCAATAAACGTCATAAAAAGAAAGCACGTGGAAGCGTGACTACCCTATTAGGAAAAGGTAAAGATTTGCTTTTGTCAAGCTTAGAAGATGCACAATTAAAACACATTCGAAAAAATTCATTCGTATTAAGAACCATGCTTCACAATGTTTTAAAATAATAGAATTGGAATAACCCAAAATCTTATGCCAAAGATAGTTATTAGTAGCAATAGAACAACTTACATAAATCGAATGAGGAACGACTGATGAGAAAAAAGACGTCTCTCTTTAGGCCTTATCATTATCACCTCTTCCGATGCTTGATCGTGCACTCGACAACCATCACGATCAAAATAAATAGCACAATTATCTTCTACCAATTGTCTAACAAAAATTAAATTCGTAGATAAATTTGGAGACGCAGAAACGCGAATGAATCAAGACTTCAAATTACCAACCACTATAATAGGGGACACTCCCATTAGCTATCTCAATATGCTACTCACCATTATACTTATGAGCATTATGTAGAGCTTCTAGATTTCTAGACATATGATTGGAAGTAGTAGAGTCAATTAACCAAAGAGAGGTAAGAAAATATTACTTACCTCGAAGACTAAAAGCAGAGAGAGCTAAAACAATCATAAGTTGAACCTACTCAAGAGTGGAGGAAGAACCCTAGACAGCAACCTAGTCGGAGGCTACATTTATGGAAAGTAGGAGTCGATCAATTTTAAGGTCGCACACAGCAGTCCTTAATAATATGACTTTCCTTTTTGCAATAGTTTTTGCTGCAATTCTTAACAATATATCCAAATTCCTTGCAATAGTAACACTGTGATGAGGATTTAGATCATCATTTTCCTTGAGCGGCATAGGCTATATAGACCATGTCAATATTAATAGCCTCTTGATTGATGTCGAGATGGGAGGTGAGGCTTTATTCTTCGCATAAGAGTTCTCCCAAACATACATTCTAGGAGGGGACCAGTGTGTGATTGATTAACCCAGTGTATACACTTCAAACTCTGGCCATTGTTTCATAAAAAATGATCTTGTTTGCTTTTAGAATGGACCTCTTGAAGGGCAACCTATGTTTTTTTAGAAATATTGGACTACACCAAACCAGAATAATCACTCCATAAATTGAGAAATCCAAAATAAAATTGTTTAGTGGATAGATTCCATTGACGATAATTGCTAATATCTAGCTCCAGTTGAAACTTTCGGACAGAATTATCTTGATAATAAATTCGTCAAGAAATCGAACATCTCCTTGGCAGTAGTAAATGAATGAAGATTGTTAACCATATGCGGTTCAATAGAACTTAGTAGCCAAGAAGCAATCTTGTTGTCTTTCCCTTCCCACGTGTGATAATTTGGAGTAGGAGAAGACTATCCACATGATCCCATAGTTCCTTCCCTTTTAGAAACATTTTGAATTGAAATTCCTGACTGGCATAATTTTTGACATTAAAATGAACAGTGGATTGTTCGCCTGACTTAATTATGCTGAAATATAATCAAGATTCTGACAGCTCACAAAAATAACTTGACACGTAGAACAAATTAACTGCTCCAAAAAAAAAAAAAAAAACAAAAAAAATGTAATCCAACTACAAATCAAAATTGTTACACAAACTCAAAATCTGAAAAGAAACTGACTGGTCCACAAAATTGAAGAAGTTGACTGCTCAAAAATATTGAAGAAGCTGACTGCTTCTACCCATAATTGCGATCAATAGGAGGTGCCGACTGTAAAAAAAAGAAAAGAATTGCTGGTAACCCAGTCATAAAAACTTTCTATTGAGCCTCTAGAGAGGTTTCAACAGACCGAAAATCACCAAAAATGGCCCTCCAAGTTCCAAGAGAAAGCCCCAACAGATATGGAATTTCCAACAGCCCCAAATTATGAGGAGGCCAGAAATTTTCAAAGTATGCTGAAAACTATTTAAATGAGGGGTTTTTATACCATGAGAGGTTTGCTTCTCATTAAATAATCGAATTAGAGCCTCTAAATAAGGTAAATTACAATGAAACCTTCTCCTTTATTAGGAATAGAGTATAGAATTAAATCTTATATATTAGGAAAAGAGTATACAATCAAATCTCCTATATAGGGAATAGAGTATATTCGGACAGCTAATTGACATTTTCATTGTTGATGTGTGACTTTTTGATTGACATGTTATTTTAACAGAGAGAATTTGAAGAAGCCAGAAAAGATTTACAAGTTGAACTAGGGAAAGGTACGTCTATTGATGAAATACGGAAAAAGATTGCCAAAGGAGAGATACGGACTAAGGTTGCTAAGCAATTGGAGACAAAGAGACCTTTCGGTGTTGAAAGAATCCAGCGCAAGAAAAGAGATATAATGCAGCTTCTAAATAAGTCTTCTTCTAGGCCCATTGAGGAAAGTATCTCCACAGAGTCACAAGAGTTATCCACAACTGAACTTTTTGCTAAAGCAAAGGAAGATGAAATTGATGGTCCTATTCTGAACAAAATGAAATATAAACTTGCTGACAAGGAGCTCCTGGTGTGTAGACATGCTATCAATTTTTCTAGAAAAAAATATTGGGATGTGAGTAATTCTTATAGTTTTGATGACTTGTCTCATTGAAGGTACTTGTAGCAAAGTCTTCTAACAAGACAAAAGTATATTTAGCTACAGATCTTCCAGAGCCAGTTATTCTACACTGGGCTTTGTCCAAAAGACCTGGAGAATGGGCGGTATAATATGAATGTTTATTTATGGATTATAACTCTTGCAGATCACATGAGAAACGTAAATTTATTATTTAGTTATTACCACTAATTGAATTGAATGGTCATATTACAGGCACCGCCATCCAGTGCATTACCCCTGGGTTCTGTTATTTTAGATAAGGCTGCTGAAACCAATTTTTCAACAAGTTCTTCTGATAATCCAACTGACAAGGTCTCTAAATTGAAATATGATATTAATCTATATGCCTGAATACTGTAAAGCGTATTTTGAGTATAAAAGGTCTATGAGCATACTCTTATACTTTATTCAACTTTCAGGTCCAATCATTAGAAATTGTAGTTGAAGAAGACAGTTTTGTAGGGATGACATTTGTTCTTTTGTCTGGAGGGAACTGGGTAAAGGATAGAGGGTCGGACTTTTATGTTGAGTTTGGCTGTCAATCCAAGCAGGTTCAAAAGGTTAAGTCTGAATCTAAGTGTCCCCATTTCCCACTACTATACTTTATTACAGTACATCATTTCCATCAACACACTGACTAGACTTCTAGTACATTTTTTGCACAAAGAAGGTTGCTGGGGATGGCAAAGGAACGGCAAAAGCTTTGTTGGATAAGATAGCAGAGATGGAAAGTGAGGCACAGAAGTCCTTTATGCATCGGTGAGTAATATCCTTTGGATTTCAACGTCTGTGCCATCATCACTCTTATTATTCTTCATAAATTTTTAAAGTATTTGTGCTACCATACAAATACATAATGTTGTATTCTTATGATATCATGTAGCACATCTCACTGAATATTTGGGCTTTTTAACCTTACGCTGTTAAGCACATAGCATTCTTTAAAATATTTTTAACTAAATTTCTTTTTTATTTTTCTATTGTCTAGGCTATATTAGTGTCCTGTCATAGATAGGGTTTCACAAATCATATAACTTATAGAAAAAGTACGAGGGATCCATGTGCTGCACTAAAAGTTGGCTATGCTTTCATTGCATCTGTAAAACACATTTTACTATAAGAACAAGTTGTATTCAATTGACAAATTATTTTCATGTCACTACTATCAAAATTTTCAAATATGTGTTATAATAGCTTATTTTCATTGGAAGGTGATGATGAACTTTGGCTCGTTAATGATGCCTGATGAAAATGGATGTTTCATGATGTGCAGAATCCCATTTTAGTTGATCTTTTGACCTAATTCCATTCTAAGTTGTCAAAAACTGATGTGATGGTCTTATATATTGAAGTATAAAGCACTGTATTCTTTTCCTCAGATTTAATATTGCTGCAGACCTGATGGAAGAAGCCACCAAATCTGGAGAACTGGGTCTTGCTGGAATTCTTGTGTGGATGAGATTCATGGCAACAAGACAGTTGATATGGAACAAAAACTACAATGTAAAACCACGGTATAAAATCTATATATTTTATTTGTCCATTTATTTAGATTATATTATTTTTGTTGCTCAAAATTTAAATGATCATTTCCTACAATTCATGGCCTTCTAATTGTGGACTAGCAATTTGCATCTATGGAAATTTTTTCCTGCTTATATGCAGATTTATTTTCCTTCTCACAGTTCTTGAAGAGACTTCGTGTTTCTTAATGCATATTAATCATTATCATGTTGCTGTTGCCATGTAATTCTTATTTTGGTTTGTCTGTAAATGCCAATGTTGTTGCAGTGAGATAAGCAAAGCTCAAGACAGGCTTACAGACTTGCTCCAGAATGCTTACAGAAGTCATCCACAATGTCGTGAAATTCTGAGAATGATTATGTCAACTGTTGGTCGTGGAGGTGAAGGAGATGTGGGTCAACGAATAAGGGATGAAATATTGGTCATTCAGGTCTATATCTGAGAATTTCTGTTTTTGGGTCTTTTCTTTTTGCATAGCTTGGTTCCTTGATTTTATTTTATTTTTTTAACATGCAGAGAAGCAATAACTGCAAGGGTGGAATGATGGAAGAATGGCATCAAAAGCTGCATAATAATACTAGTCCCGATGATGTTATAATATGTCAGGTATTCAGATTGTTGATCTAATTGGACTCTATATATGGTTTTTCTATGTACAACTTATATTACATATTTTTCTTCTGCAGGCATTGATGGACTATATTAAGAGTGACTTTGACGTTGGTGTTTATTGGAAGACCTTAAAGGATAATGGAATAACGAAAGAGCGCCTTCTTAGCTATGACCGTGCCATCCACTCTGAACCAAATTTTAGGAGAGATCAAAAGGATGGACTACTGCGTGATCTGGGAAATTACTTGAGAACGTTGAAGGTTAGTGCCAGAATGTTTTAGATCTATATTTAGTTCTCATTTGTATGTTTATTTTCCTGTGGAAATTGCATTCTGACCACGAGGGCAATTTTTGTGGAAATGATTAAATTTTCCAATTGTACAGTCTTCACGACGGTATGCATCTGCGTGTCTAAATCGGAATGAAAAGCCTGGTTGAATAGTAGTACAAATCTTCAGTGTACTACTACTAATTTTTCAACTTCCTATGTATCTGAACTATCACTGAATTAGTAGAGGCCCTAACTGAAATCAAATAATCTAATTAGCACTACTGCTCTACTTGATGTTACTTCTTTCCCACCCAGTGTTTTTTACCAAAAACTGAATGCCTGCACTCGATGATTTCCCATATTGCCTAAAGGGGAGGGCAGGACCCGATGGACTGTTTAGTGGACTAATTTTTACACATATTTCTTTGCTTTTTAATTATGTTTCCTCATTGTATTGAAAATTTCAATCAAATCATAATATGCACAGGCAGTTCATTCAGGTGCAGATCTTGAATCAGCTATTGCAAATTGCATGGGCTACAAAGCTGAGGTAATGTCATCATAATTTTTGTGTGCCTTTCTGTTGTTTATTTAAAATTTTATCTAAAGTACATATTAATTCAGGGACAAGGCTTCATGGTCGGCGTGCAGATAAATCCAGTATCAGGACTTCCATCAGGATTTCCGGTAGTTCATATGTTTCTGCACTGTAGATGATCCTTTTTCACATCCCTTGTATTTAAAAGACATTCTAAATTTTTCTGTGATGTTCTGTTATGATCAAAACAGGAACTACTTCAGTTTGTATCAAAACATGTTGAAGATAAAAATGTCGAACCCCTTCTCGAGGTATGCAAATCTTTTGGGTTGGTTTTCTTTTTCTCTTTTGATGATTTGTCCCTCGAACCACTCCTTTTTCTTTGCTTTCTTGGTTCTGAGAAAGAATTCTTGCACTTAGGGATTGCTAGAGGCTCGTCAAGAGCTTAGACCACTGCTTCCTCAACCAAATAACCGTCTTAAGGATCTTCTGTTCTTGGACATTGCCCTCGATTCTACAGTTAGAACAGCTGTAGAAAGGGGATATGAAGAATTGAATAATGCAAGTCCAGAGGTATGTCCATTGTTTGACCTTCATAAATCCATTATTAGTTTAAGTAATGGTAGTTGTTCATTGAATAATTTTTGCTCAATCAGATTCTCTTTGTATTTTGGATGTGACTGGTTTAGTATATTCTTCATCATTCTGTTTCTGTTTCTTCAGAAAATTATGTACTTCATATCTCTTGTTCTCGAAAATCTCGCACTTTCAATGGACAATAATGAAGACCTCATCTATTGCTTAAAGGTAAGTCCGAATGAAATTAATTTGGAATTTGTATTTCCATTCTTTTCTGTAAGTGATTACAGAGGACATAAACATAGTACATCTTAAACCTGGATATTTTAAGCACTTAATGGTCATAGCAACGGGGTTATATCCTTTTCTGTGATTGAACTTGAAACTCTGGTCAAGCTGGCGAAAACCAATCAATATCTTCCAGGTTCATACAACAATACAGTTTAACGGTGTTCTTTTTTTTTTTTTTTTCTATTTTTTTTGTGGTATAAAATAGTTACCAAATATCTACTCTTCAAGGTTAAATCACTCCATATTTGACCCCCTTGCTGCCGCCTGCTGCCACCAAAAAAGATAATAAATTATCTCTGTGGTTTGTCTTTGCTGCATTCAATGAATAGCACTCTAACAGCTTGTTTGTTAATTATGAAGGGGTGGAATCTAGCCCTAACCATGTCAAGGAACAAAGATAATGACTGGGCATTGTTTGCAAAATCAGTGCTTGACAGAACACGACTTGCACTAGCAAGCAAGGCAGAGTCGTACCATCAACTGATGCAGCCATCTGCAGAGTATCTTGGTTCAAGGCTTGGGGTGGATGAATGGGCAGTATGTTACTCTTAACAATCTAAACCTTCATTGAGTTTTGTTTCATACAACATTATCTTAAAGATAACTTCTATGATCATTTCATGTAGGTAAATATATTTACTGAAGAAATCATCCGTGCCGGATCTGCTGCTTCATTATCCTCCCTTCTTAATCGACTCGATCCCGTTCTTCGACAAACTGCTCATTTGGGAAGGTTGATAAATACCTGTTAGAATTTTAAAAGCAGTTTGCAGTTATTCATTTAGAGGCAATGATCTAAATACGTTCTGATCAATTTTAGTGTCAAGAAACGTTAGCACTACTAATTTTCTTTCATCTCTTAAAGAAGATTACTTTTTGCTCTTATTATCTGATTTGGGTAACTTAATGTTACTTTTATGTTCTGAAACAGTTGGCAGGTTATCAGCCCAGTTGAAGCTATAGGATATGTAGTAGTAGTGGATGAGTTGCTTTCCGTTCAGAATAAATCTTATTCAAAACCAACAATTTTGGTGGCAAAATCTGTTAAAGGGGAGGAAGAAATTCCTGATGGCGTTGTCGCTGTGCTGACACCGGACATGCCTGATGTTTTGTCTCATGTTTCTGTTCGGGCAAGAAATAGCAAGGTAGTATTACTAAGTTTTTTTGAGCCCCTAAGAGTGATTGTCACATAATAAAAATTGCAATGACATTCAAAAAACATGTTCTTTCTTGGTAGGTTTGCTTTGCTACATGCTTTGATCCCAACATATTGGCTGGGATCCAAGCAAATGATGGGAAGTTATTGCAGTTGAAACCTACATCTGCAGATGTAGTTTATAGGTAACTTAAGTTATAATTAAGAAATAACTTTGTCCAACGTAATAGTGCATATGAAATAGTATTTCTTATTGCACTGTGTTTGTAATATTTTTCACATTCATTACAAAATGCAAATTCCAAGCTCCACAAAATTTGACATTTTTGTGTGGTCTCCTTTTTCAATTTATCTACAGAGAGGTGAAAGAGGATGAGCTAACAAGTTCATCTAACTTGAGTGAGGTAGCGTCGTCCCCATCTGTAACCTTGATTAGAAAGCAGTTTGCTGGTAGATATGCAATATCGTCCGAAGAATTCACTAGTGAACTGGTGAGCCTTGCTGTGTCACTTTAATTTACATTGGAGTAGTTTCTTTGTTTCTTATCCCAGTTTCCTTTTAGACTGAGACGTGCAGAATTATTATGGGATTAAAAATGCTGCACAAAATTCTATCATAAAGCTAAGGCTTACTTAATGTACGAACTTTTATTTGCCTAGGTTGGAGCCAAATCGCGCAATATTGCATATCTCAAAGGAAAAGTACCATCTTGGGTTAAGATTCCCACCTCAGTTGCCCTGCCATTTGGTGTCTTTGAAAAAGTCCTTTCAGATAATGTCAATCAGGTTTTTCTCATTTTATCAATACACTGTTGTTCAATTACAGTTCAATCACTAGTTGCATCTTAATTTTAAAGAAATTGTTTCTGCATGATTTGATTACATATCAACGTCATCATGCATTAGACATCGCCAAAGTTAGATAGAAGAAACATTTTCATGTCTGTTGTCTTGAATGATTCAATGTGCCTCTATATGCAACTCCGTCAGAAATTTTAAAATGTGATCAATTATTCTTTAGAAACATGGAAATATCATTATATTGTACTCCTTCCGCCCCACAAAAATAGGTTTGTTTCCATTTTCACAGATTAAGAAAATGTAATTAATATAGTTGTAAATATAAGTTTTTTTTACATTTTTCCTAATATAACCCTACATTAAATAATGGTTTAAATAAAAGTATTTCATATTTGTTGATAACAAGGCATATTGAATAGAGGTGTATTAGAAAACTAAGAAATCAATTATACTCAACAAGGATAGTAACTTATAATTTGGGATACACGAAAAAGGAAAGTAAGCCTATTTTTATAGGACGGAGGGAGTAATGAAAGTAATGAACAAGCATTCTGAAATATTAGATGTCGTGATCTGATCAAATATTTTATTTTATTTTATTTTATTTTTCCCTAGAGAAAAACAGTTTGTACAAAGAACTAAATATAAAAAGGTTAACATTCATCTGTCATTAGTAGGATTCTTTTTCTCTGATCATGATTTCATATTGTTATTGAAATATGCCTCATCTCAATGAATACAGCCTGCTATTTCTTATGTTAAAATTTCATTAATTGAAATCTTATGTTCATTACACATTTTTAAGAAATCTCAAATCCCAATAAAAATCATTCTGCAATTTTAGTCCCTGAACATGTTCTAATAGAATAATCTGAAGAATTTTTTACATTAGCTAAATCATTATTTACTAGGAACCTCTACTGGGCTGAGCATCGTCTTAGTAATCAACCTAGAATCTTGCTTAGTATTAGTTTCAACCCTGAGAAATTAAAAAGCCCTCTGTAATGCATCATATTGTCTAGTAAACCCTTTTCTTACCCCGCAAGTTCATGTGTGGCCTAGAAATTTTTCATGTCCGGAGAATATGTTGCATTTATTAAGCTTACAGTAAGCATCTGACATATTTTGCATTGCAGGGAGTTGCAACGAAGTTGCAAGTTCTGAAGAAAAAATTAGGTGGAGGAGAGTTTAGTACTCTTGGTGAAATTCGAAAGACAGTTCTAGAACTTTCAGCTCCACCCAAGTTGGTACGCCTTTGCTTCATCAATTGTTTTTCTAATAGATAAAATTGAATCAGATATCAAGATGGTGGTATTTTTCATACAAGTGATTCTAGAGTCCTAGACAGTTTATAGCAGGATGTATATTACTTGGTTAACCTTATTTCAGGTGAAAGAGCTCAAAGAAAAGATGCAAAATTCTGGCATGCCCTGGCCTGGTGATGAAGGTCCACAGAGATGGGAACATGCATGGACGGCCATAAAGAAGGTAAGAGTTCATGTATATAGAAAAGTATGATATACTTTCAAGGCAAGTAGCTCTATATTTTTCTCCATGTATGACTTAACTCCACCTTTGCATGTTTAGCTAAGCTTAAAAAGTTCTCTAATAAGTTAAATAAGTTTAAAATAGTTAATTTTTGATTGGTCAATGTTTGTAATAATTTGATGTTAAGGTAAGAGTGACTTTCCAAAAAACAACTTTTTTTAAAGGTTATCCACACATGCTCTCAGTAAATGGGTTTAAAAATTTAACGGTCATACTTGTGTCCACGACCATTAAATTGCATTTTATGGATGGACAACTTAACATTGTTTGCATTTTCTTAATTTTCTAGGTTTGGGCTTCTAAGTGGAACGAGAGAGCATATTTCAGCACAAGAAAAGTGAAACTCAATCATGACTTCCTTTGCATGGCCGTCCTTGTTCAAGAAATAATAAATGCTGATTATGCATTTGTTATCCACACTACTAATCCATCTTCTGGGGACGACTCAGAAATATATGCAGAGGTAATTTATATTACATCCTTGTTTCACTTGAATTTTTGAGTTTTTGTCACGTCAAAGATGTCTCGTTTCAGAGATTGGTATAAGGTAATCCGTGTCTATTCATGTACTGCCTGCACTATGCCAGAAATATACGCAGAGGTAATTTATATTGCATCCTTCACTTGAATTTTTGAGTTTATGCCTCGTCAAAGATGTCTCGTTTCAGAGATTGGTATAAGGTAATCCGTGTCTATTCATGTACTGCCTGCACTATGCCTCGCAGAAGCTTATTGAGTCTGATAAATTGTGATGGCTGGTGAGGTGATGTGTTAAACTGAAAATTGAGAGATTTAAAACAATCGATAGCTGGGCTTGAAAGATTTGTGTATAAATTGTTAGTTCAGATCAGAGACGGCAATTATATATCTTTCTTCTGAATAGGTGGTCAAGGGCCTGGGAGAAACATTGGTGGGAGCTTATCCAGGTCGTGCTTTGAGTTTCATTTCCAAGAAAAACAACCTCGACTCTCCTCAGGTAAATCAAAGATTTTGATCTCATACTTGAAGCTACTCTAGAAATAATTCAACTAATAGATATTAAGGCGAAAACAATCTTGCTTCCTGTTTTGTCTAACATTATGAAGTTACATATGGTGAAATTGTTACAATTTTATTGCTCTAGGCTGTATGGCCAGCGATTTATTGACTGTCGAATGTGTAAATTGTCCTTGTATGGCTGAAAACTTTCAGGTTTTGGGTTATCCCAGCAAACCCATTGGCCTTTTCATAAGACGGTCAATAATTTTCCGATCAGATTCCAACGGTGAAGATCTTGAAGGTTATGCTGGTGCAGGACTTTACGATAGGTGATTTTCAAAAGATTGAGAAATTCTCCAATTAACTGCATCTGTTAGCAGTGACAACTGATTTATATACACTTCACACAGTTTTTCAGCTGTGTTCATCTACTTCGGCTTTTCAATTATAATTGCTTTTCTTCATCTGTATGAAGTTTCTCTCTCTAATGCAGTGTGCCTATGGATGAAGAGGAGAAAGTTGTGCTCGATTACTCATCTGATCCACTGATCGTTGACTTTAACTTCCGTCAAAAAATCCTATCTGGCATTGCACGTGCTGGAAATGCTATTGAGCAGCTATATGGATCTGCCCAAGATATTGAAGGTGTCGTGAAGGACGGACAAATCTATGTTGTCCAAACACGACCTCAGATGTGATCATATTTCTATTCAATTAGTATCTATAATAAGCAGGCTGAATTTCGTCGAGGATGCAAAAATCCCCAACATATATAGGTGAATATTGTTAACCAATTTCATTACAAGAGACCTACAAGTTGCAAGGCATGGGTATATTATCAATAATGTTGTAGTAAATAATGGGTATGCTGAATAATCATATTCAATATATTATTACAAATATAAAAGTTCTTGTATGATTTGGCAAGATTTGTTTTATACTGATTAGTGAGGTAGACGGTATAGTATTGGACAGTGTGAAAGGATTACATGAAAGAACAAAAGTAGTAAAATTCAGCACTCGATACCAAATATTTTGGTTGAATGTTCTCGATTTATTACACACAATCACACACAAAGGAACAACAGATAACTACTAGCATCCGTCGATTTCCAACTCTGACACGTTCATCCACACTTCATTTAATCGTCCCGAAAGATGAAAAGAAGCGTTGTATTGAGCAATGGTAAAGGAAGATTTGTCTTTCAAACCGGTCGACTTTCCAGCCAATAATTTACGTAAACTTGTTAAAAAAGCTTCAATTTCGCTATGGACATTTTCATCCTTTGCAAACCCAGAAAATTTCCTTACTGCTATGCATTGTGTTCTCCATTTTTCAACCTGCAGATTTAATGAAGATGAGGGCAGTGGAGGAGCAGCCTCGTATTTTTCTGGGACATAGAATTTCACATAGTAATCAGTTCCATTTTCTGTTTGGTTGATGTTGTTTAGGACAGGAGATGTCATCATAAACTTGATGGAGTCAAGGTTTGCACCATGAATGTATTGATACAACCTGTGGAGAAAGCCAAAACATAGTACAATTCATAGTTTTAAGGAGCAAGAAAAACAAAGAACGACAATGATAAATAACATTATGTTTAGTACTTTGTATAATACCGTACTATCAAGTCGACTTTGTTAAACAGTCATTAGCATGCTTAGTATATAGCATAGACATGATATGATAGTACAATTGACAAGATTTTAAACTTTTTCTTAAATTGATCAATATTATAGAGTTGACGCTACTGAAGAAAGAGGCATTGAGATAAAGAGGAGGACCTATGGAAGCCAGATTCCGTGGAATTCTCGAACGATGTTCCGGCACCTCGGACTGGTGCAGAAATCCATGATGATTCTCTGTACATTCTGACCTCAATATCAGGCCATGAGTGCAGGATCTTGTACTGTGGAGACTCTATAGCAAAAGTGAATGCAAGTAGGCCAATGCAATGTGCCACCACAAGGCAGAGCCATTTCTTGCTTTCCATGGTTTTAAGTGCTTAGGATTTTTGTTGCCAAAAAAATTTGTGTTTATGTCGTATCAACGCTTTGCCCTCTTTATATAGTGATGAGGAAATATGAGGACCAAAAGAATTAAGAGAGTGAAAATATGATTATTTAGTGACTTTCGTTCTTTATTCAATCTTCGATAATTTATTGTACTCTTTAAATATGGACAAGTTATTGCATGTTTTAGTTTGAGCTTTCTACTAAAAACGTGTTGGTCAATAAGATTTTTTGCAAATTAATTGAAGGACTAAAAATCACTCTTCAATTGAGAGTCGAGTAATAGAGTTGATGAATTACTTCAAAGGGAGGCATTAGAGAAATGGTATACGGGAGCATGCTTGCGATGGATGATGTTTTGAAATCACTATTGTAGGTCTATTTCAAAAATTTTAAGAATTCAACACTCGTGTTCTTTTATGTTCCAAAGTTCACTTGTCGAATAAGTTATGGGAAAATTGCACACCACATTTTTCTAAAGATGCATCACGTTTTAATTGCAGTAAAGGTTCCTAACCTTTATTCATTGTTATATTTATGTCGCTAACTAATTCATCACATTTTATGCTTAACTTTTCATTAATTATTAGCTCTTACCCTTTATTGAGAATTTTTGTCTGAAAATTGTGTCACGTGCATAAAACGAGAGATAAATATTTAGTTGTAATTTTTTTTATTTTTATTTTTTTGCTTGTTTAAAATATGAATAGCACTTAAGTCTTTTTTACTTTCTTTTAATGGTAATTATTAACTGAAATCATCATAAAAAACAAGATATGCTGATTAATAAAAGATTAAAGATAGAATGCGATCAAAAAAATTTGAGGACATAAACTACGACAACGAGTAAAAGTCAGAATCATGCAATTAAAATATGGTACACTTGTAGAAAAATATGTGTGTGTGTGTGTGTGTGTAAATTTAGGTTTTAAGAATTGAACAGGAAACTCTTCCCTTCACACAAATGGGGAAATTGAAAATAAAAAGATAATGGCAAACATGCGAAGCATATTCTCATGTTTTCGATAAGTTAATTAATCAATCATGACCATAAAATACAAGTGCTCTCCTAACCCACTTGGAGCATGATTGACTAAACAAAACTTGTACTATTATTTTTTCAAGAAAATTAAAAAATTATTAAGGGTCCATTTGATGTAAAATTTTTAGCATAAATTATATAAAAAAAGTGATATTTAAGAAAATGTGTAGTTAAAAATGGAAAAAAAATTATGAATACACATGCAAAATTATTTTATTAAAAGAATGTGATTGAAAATGAGTTAATTTGTGAAAATTGAATTTTAGAGTATCTCAACCAAACAAGGGCTAAGCATGTTGAAGACGATTTAAATATACATGACCCTTATCTAACATCTTAATCTATTAGATGAAATAGTTAATATGATATGTAACTAAGGCAAACAAATTAAATTCAAACCTCACTTTCGTTCATTTATAAAAAGTTTTGTATGTGCTTAACCTATTATCAACATAAATATAAACTTTAGGTTATTGAAAAAAAAAATAAAAAAATTTAGTAGCTTTTTCTCCTATTTTTATTTTCCGACACTCTTGAGCTTTATACTATATTATTTAGAATATTAAAGTAATATTATCATAGCAACAAAAATGCAATGAAATTGGCATTAAAGGAACTTTGAGTGGTTGCTCAATTGATCAGGTCTTGGGTTTGCTCCCCAATGATCATCAGTTCGAATCTCTTCAAGGCCACTGAGGTGAGTACCCGGCCGTAAATTTCAGGGCTCATGATATTACTCAAGGTGCGCGTAAGCTGGCCCGGATAACCATGGTTATAAAAAAAAAAAAAAAAAATCGCATTAAAGGTTTAAAAGCTTATATTTGTTTTTCTTACCTTTTTGTTGTAAATGCCTTATATTAACTTTAATTTGTTCATTTTTAAATGAGAACGCAATTTTCACAAAATTATGATTAATATGAGATTTTTCTCTAAATTAATATTAAGAAAAATACAAACAAGAAAATAAAAATTTTGCACAAGTATTCGAGGATATTTGTAATAAGAAAGAGTGTCTATAGTTGTTCATAAAGTTCAGAAGACGATTCCTTAATGTACTCTAAAGAAAATATGTTCTTAAAATATCAATACCTATCGTTTATACAAAAATGTTGTTCGAGTAAAAGTGAGAAACCTAGTACAAACTCGAAAAATGAAAGGAAAAGAAGAGAAAAGAAAGTGTTGTTTCATAATATCACTTTAAAGAGAATTAATTGTTTGAAATTAAAATAAATTATCCTAGATTAGTGGATGACACATTTTAAGATTAAAGTGGATTTTAAGCAAAGTTTGTGGGATGCTTTCTCTTTAACGAAGCGTCATTAAATCATGCTTCTAATGCAGAATTATTTATTTATCATCCTAGATATTCTTTGATAAGTTAATGGACAAATATAAGGTTAGATTGATTTAAATATTAAATTTCCTTAAATCTATCTATTAACATATCTTGATATTGATGTCTTAGGTAAGAATTAATTTCAATTTTATTGATGGCTATATATAAGTAAAAGGATTAAAAATTTATTGAAGTCCGGTGATCTAGCAGCCACGCGTTCTATCACCTTTCAACAAGGACATACGGACTCATGCATTATTGACGGGGGCGGAGCCAGGATTTAATGGTACGAGGGGCAAAAATTTTCAACAGTGGGCTACTGGGCTTGAACGGTGGAAAAACAATGGGTATAACCAAATTTTTCTTTTTTTTTTTAAAGAAGGTGTGCATGGACAAGGGTGGGCTCCATCCCACCCCTACCTCCGCCAGTGATTATTGATCATATTCAAAGAAAATCGTTCTTCTTCAACCGTATTTGGAGAAAACAAAACAAAATGTGTAATGTACAATCTTATCCATTGATCAAAATGCTTGGCACTCGTACTCAAGCAATACCAAATTCATTCACACTCCAAAAGGGGGAGAACAAGAAATAATTAATGCCCTTGTTTGGGCTCCATTTTAATAAGTTCTCGGGAAAAATGTATTTTAGAATAGTAATTTTTTGAATAATATGTGATTAAAAAGTAAGAAATTTTTTTAAATTTATGTATATTATTATTTTATTGAATAATGTGTGATTGAAAATGAAGGAATAGAGAAAATGCATTAAATTAAAATAGAGCCCAAATAGGGGCAATAGGTCCACAAGTTATTATTATGTCATGAAAAATATGGATGCAAAATGAAATAAAAATGTGATATGCCCTGCTCAAATCGCGGTCCATATCAACAACCATCATACGAATACTGTGGATTTCTCGTCCTGTTGATGCAAGGTCTCGAAGGTTCTAAAACCATCATGTCTAATGTCCTCTGCAATCTCCATGCAGTCGTTCATGGAGTTTGTCATCTCTTCAGCCTTGTTCACGGCATAACTCTCTAATTCTTGAACGGACATGCTCTCAAGGTCTCTCTTTCCTTGTCACTTGTTATTATGTTTGTTTCATGAGGAGTATGAGGATGAACAGGGGCGAATCTAGGAATATTGTCCAGTGCGGGTCAAATTTAATCAAGGCCGGACTTTGATTTTTCGACCATAAATTTAAGGGAACAATACATAAACCAGGTTTTTAAGTATCACCATTTCAAAATTAATGATAGAGGTTTTAAATTTCAA
>CAIGRT010209872.1:0-20901 GCA_903798405.1 Fraxinus platypoda
TGAAAGGAGAGGACGGAGCCGCCGGAGGGAGAGGAGTGAGAGAAGGAAGAGAGAGAGTAGGAAAGAAGCGAGAGGGGGGAGAAATGAATTGATAAAATTAAGGTTTTAATATTAATATATTTATTAAAATATAAAATTATTAATCTAATACCTGAATTATGATTAAAAAACTTTATTACCTGATATTTGTATTGTAAACTTCAAATGTCTGGAGCAGTGTAATTTCCTCCTCTTATATTTGGTACTCTTATACCAACCTTTTATTTATCGACGACCACCGTCCCATTAATGGATTCCTTTCAAAAAATCCGTTGAGTGATCAACTGTATGAGAGTCAAAACACCATTATAAACCATTATTTTGTGTCTCCTTCCCCAATTGCTTCCATCTTAGACAGGACAACAATTGATATTGAACCAAGACAATAGTAATCATAAAAATAGTGACTGAAATTCTTCCATAGATGAAGAAATTTCCCACACCAAAAGGTGAAAATGTTCACTGAAAATTTCTGTCCCAAACTGAAAATGGTGAGAATAAGCAATAGAGGTTTTCCGAGGTAAAATTATCTTCCCAGAGCAACTTGCTACGCATACAATTGCAAGCAAAACTATCAGATTCTTCCTCTTGTTTTTCAATTCAGCTACTGCATCTGGAAGCAAATGACGTGGAAATTATTGTTTCATTTGTGTTAATATCTTTGCTAGTTTTGTAAACAAATATGCCCGAACCGCAACAACATGGATAGAAAAATTACCATATTTTACAACATGCTCCTGTAATCAAATTTTGAAATGCAAATTTGGTCAGCATCTTAACAAAATGCAACAAGACAAAGACCGAAAGAAACCAAAGCTTTAACAATAACAAATAAAATCGAACATATAATGGAAAATTTATTTCTAATTTCCATTGATGTTTGTTGGAATTTCCTCTATTTGTAAAGAACACAAATAATTCATCAAACATCCAGGGTGAAAAAAATAGTAAAAAAGCTTTTCAAGCGACCGACCAATACAATTTGCTGATCTTGAAAAGATCTCTTCCACTGACATAATGAAACACGATGCTGCAACGCGTTTAAATTGGAAAGGGGGGAGAGAGAGAAGTGAATACAAAAATTAGGGCCTCCACAATTAATGGGATGTGTCAATGTCTCCAATGACCCAATCTCCACGATGACCTTTTTGTCCTTGTTTTGAAAGTTAGATTTTTAATTTATTGGTGTGAATTGTGATTAACTAATTAATATATATAAATAAAATAAAATAAAAATTAAGTTTGGTTCTTTATTCTGGTTCTCAATTCTAGAACCAGAATCAGAACCAGATGGTTCTCGGATCAAAGAACCAAAACCTTTCATCATGTGCATAGTACATAACCAATTAATGAAAAGTTGGAGATATAGGTACCCAGAAAAATACATTGGGGGGCAAAAGTGAGAATACACAAACATTTGGGGGCAACATCTGCAATTTTCCCTGATGAGTGCAAGGAAATACCAGGAGTATTATATGCCACGAGCTACCACTAAATTGTGCCAAATCCCCCACTTGACTAGTACAAAAAGAAAAAAAAAACTATAAAAAACTCGTACCTTCGAACAGAAGACAATAGATGATGTCAAAATACTTAATTTTAAAACTTCCGATGAGAAAAGAAACAGGAAAAGAAAAATACAGAGCTGTAAACATTTCAATTTCCCCGACAACTACAAACTTCGTGTTCATTCTTGAGATTCGCATTCAGAGCATTCTGAAATTACTTCATCATTGGCTCCGAAGTCACCGCAAAATACTTCTAGCGTTTGGTTTTTGTCACTGCTTCGATAAACCTGTACATCCATCTATCTAGCATTCCTGAGAATGGAAGTAGATATATTGAGTAATGTTCAAAAATTGAAAATCATACAATTCTTCTAGATTCAAAGAACTATACTGAACCCAAAAGGGTAGAAATAGTGAAATACAAAGTTCTTGAATGCATTTCCAGATGAGTTTTCCACCAGGGTTAATATGTTAAGGCATTCTACTGATGTAATAGCCACTTCAATTTCATGGGACGATGAACTAGCCCTGGGCTGTGTCTCAATCTCCTATGTGTGAAATCTAAGAGACTAGTTCCTCCTACATCGTTCCATTCATTTTGGACTAGGAATATTCGTAATCGGACCTGCTTTTTGTTCCTGTGCACGCAGGGGTGCAGAATGTGCAAAGATGTATACACAAATTTATATATAGTCAACACGTGCTCAAATAACTAGTTTAAATATACATGCATGTGTGGATGTTGGCACTTTGAACGTATAAACACGTGAAGTTTGTTAGAATCAGGATCCTATCTAAGGCCATGTTGAACAGCTTACCCTACAAATGCACGAGACAGAGAGAGTGAAACAGAAATGCTGTTTGCCAATTGCATTTTTATTACTATTAGAGACTCCAGTTAACTTTGGCATTCGATACCATGTATTGGACAGTTCCTTGATGCAGTATGCATGTAACGAATACTTCAATTGTAGAAGAATCATAACGGACGAAGAAAGACTATTTTCGAGGTCCTTTATCCTTCAATCTAATTGGTTTAAACCCAGCCTCTCATTTTCCCCATCTTTTTTACGTAATAGGTTCTAGTCCATTTTATAGTGTAAAGACTACTCTAAGCCAGCCTCTGTTTGGTAACCATTTTTACCCCATTTGTAGAAAAATTTCACCCGTTATACAGTGACCGTGTCAGAAGGAGCTGCCCCTTTTTTTTTACCAAATTTGGTGAAATTACCAATTTGCCATTTCAAACAATTTTTTTGTGAGACAAGTGATGGAAAATTTGGAAACATGTTGCTGCCATATGCAAAAGCTGCTGCACCTGGGTCCCACTCACACAGATAATGGGTGAAAAATTCATTCTCATTTTGGCCAAAAATGGTTACCAAACACAGGCTAAGAATGAGATCTGAGTGACGACTTTAATAAGATTTCTCTTTCTTGCAAGGGAAGATAGCTGATGTCTTGAGCAGTTACATATCCTGGACATCTGACACAAATAAACGCGTTACAAGTTCCATATAGAAGGGAATCGCTACTTCGAATGCAAGGTTACCAGATTCATCTTCGGATTCTTCAAAGGATGTGGTGTGAAAACTCAGTGCTGTGACATATTTCATAGATACTTTAGCAGAAAGGAAGAAATTGCTGATTTTCTTATAAGATAAGCCTATGAAAGTTCAATTTTACACTGAAATTTCATGCTTTATTTTTTTCTCCGAGGAATTCCATCTATAGTTCAAAAGAATAAATAAGTTGAGAGCACGAATCAAGTTCAAAGTTCAACAATTTGCAACAGTTAACCTAACTGTGCACTCAAGATACCATCAAAATTCAATATTTATGCATGATGAAAAGTTGAATTGTTCCAAACTAAGAAGCACAAATTCATTACATACTCGTATTTGATACGTATCCAAGTTTGGATACTCTCCGATACCCTCCGATACGTACATGATACATGTTTTTTTAATTATTTTATATAGTTTTATATTTTTTTAATTTTTCGATACGTATTGGATACATATTTTTTAATTATTTTATACTTCTTAATTATTTTCGATACTTATTCGATTCGTTGGGACACGTAAAGAAAAGTATTATTGATGAATTTGATTCTATCACTAATCAGTATAGAGGATTCAAAGACCTCATGACTACTTCATGGTCACATGCATCTTTGCTTCAAAGCTCTGTAGCACAGCCATTTCAACTAGGGTAGAGTGTCAGACACTCTGTCATGGTCATTTTTTTCTTTATAAAAAATATTATATATTTTTAACTCAAAATTATTATTAAATAACAAATATTTACTTATTTTTAAAAAAATTTGAAAAGAAAAATTAATAACAAGTTTAAAAATAAATTTATACTTAATAAATAAAGAATTTTAAAGAATTTAATTAACATGTAGACGACGTGTCGTGTCAGTAGTTATTTGAAAAAAATCGTACGTTGGCGTGAGAAATTGAAGTACGTAATCTTTTGTGCACTATACGACAAAGAATTAAATAACTCCACAACGAGCTGAAGAATTAATTTCCATTCACGGCCATCCGTGTCTTTTATCAAGAAAATTAAATCTCTTTTCAAAGAAAAATCCAAAATGTGGGATATTGGCGAAAACTCTTTTGATACTCTTGAAGGTCTTGGACTACTTGAGGTTGCTAATCTATTTTTAAATGAGCCAGAGTTGGAGAGTATTATTTTTAATAATAATGAAGCTGATGTTGAAGAAGATGAAGTTGGGACAATACGGTTTAAAGATAATATGTTTTAGTATTTTATTTTATTTTTATTATTATGCTTTTGTTTTAATATTTTTTTATATTAATGAAATTATGTTGAATTTTATAACACGTATCCGCGTATCCTATTTTTTTTAAAAGTCATATCAACGTACCGTATCATATCATATTCGAATTACATATCCGTATCCATGCTTCTTAGGTTTCAAATTCATCTCCTCCTAGTATATTATTTTTAGACTCAAAACTAGTCAGAGGCTAAGTTTGAGATTCCAGAATTAGGATTATGTTATCCTGGTAATTTAAGCCTTCCTAGTCAGAGCAAATATTAGAGTCTCTTAAGGTTTGAAGAGCATATCTATTGTCCAAATTAAAATAACAATTGAAGAACTTTATTCTTAGTCCAGAAAATTCTGGTTTGTTGAGATTGAAGCTCAAAACACTACATCTCTAGTTTTACTTTGATCTCCATCAGTAAGCTTTGCTCTTCCAATCTCTATTTTTTTGATGGTTAAAGCTTCCTCATCAATTTGTGTATCGGAGGAGCCATCGAAGGATTATCATGGTTGCGACATGACTAAGGATTCATAAACTTACGCAAGCTCAGCCGGTTCGAGGAGAACAAGGAAACTTACATAAGATGGGAAACTTGCATAAATATTGTATGGAAGCTCAAATGAGATACCGTAGTGCGACTTGAGTGTTTTACGAGAATGTTTAACCACATAATCTTGTAGCTCGTGCTAATCCCGAGCATAGTGAAATAGAAAAGCGGTTAGCAAGAGCTATAGATCTATATCTGGATTAAAAACTAAAGTTTCGAATTCCCATGGAAGAATGCATGCAGAGGTTTCCTTAGTTAGGAAGCAAGCTACGAGAATTGTTTCAAATGAGCATCGATACTCGAAGAACTAAGGGTGTGTTTGATTGCAAGTATGAAAATTGTATGGAAAGCAAATAAGTTCGAGGCATGGAAATTATCAATTAAATGTGTTTCATTGACTTAATTTTCAACCTAAAAAATGTTGTACTTTTTCATGAAGTTGAGTTTTTTAGAAGTGTGAATTGCCTAGAAAATAAAAAAACTACTCCCCATAGAGAAAATGTTTTCCTTGTTTTTTGAGGAAAACATGGTCACGTGACCAACTTCTAGAAAATATTTTCCATGGAAAAAAATGTCAATCAAATATCCCAAAAGTAGGAACTTAGGTGGAAAAATGACATTTTCTATGAAAAATAAAGCCAATCAAACACAGCCTAAGGTATTCATTGTAAGGCAGAAACTAAGAGGAGCAGTGCTACAATAGCAAAAGCAGTTGGAAAGAGGAGAGAACTATAAAAGGGAAAGCGAATATTCACACTTGGGACTTGATGAAGGAAAAATTGAAAAAGCAATTTTTGCCAACTGATTATCCAATAGCGTGTATGAATGGATTTGTAACTTGCATCAACAGGACAAAGTGTTGTAATTTGCATCAACAGGACATAGTGTTGAAGAGTACACCACGCAAATTCTATAACTTATCAGTTTGATTGGCCTCTATGAAACAGATGAGCAACTTATAGATTGTTACTTTATCGTGATCGAAAATTGCTAAAGTCAGATGAATATTGTTTTTCTTTCTAATCTTGAAGATGTATATAGAATTACTTAAGAAGCTAAGGAAATAGATCGGCAATGAGGAGCCAGGTGTTCTACAATTGCCTGTGGTATGACCTCTTTATCAAGAATTCAACAGTTATTTGGGGTAAGAAAACCCACTTAAACCATGCCTAGAAGGGACCAAGAAAGCAACGGTATAGAGAGTACAACTACCAATGTGCAGGGTCAAATAAGAGCGAAACAGTTAAGGAATTGATATTTTTTTTGAGTTGCGAGAGCTACTAGAAATAACTCAACACAATCAATCCTTTAAGGTCTTAGTTGTCACGAATCACATCGTGCTTCTTGAGCATGTCCTCAGCGTCAATAGAGGCTGAAACTGAAGGTTCAAAGTTTGTAGAACCAAATTATGACAAATATACCGAGGGCCGAGGGGGAAGAAGAGAAATAGATATACTACCAATAGAAGATTACACTTTAGCTACAACAAGGGTGTCGACCAAAAGGACGGGAAAATTGCTTTGTTTCCTGTATAAACGAGAAAGTTTGGTAGTTTAGCGAATTTTGACACGAAGAGTATTTTCCATCCCAAGGTCATTTGTAGAGGAAAGGTCAGCAAATATTACTCCAGTTTACAATTTTACACACCTGATTCATATATCTTAATATTTTCGAGACCTATTTGTCTGTCCAGTCTTCTAGGTGACTTGATTACTCTAATTTTCAATTATGAAATGAAAATTCAACGTTGAGAACGACAATTTCCCACTCCCATCCAGGAAAGGGCGTGTCTGTGCGCGAATCAATTGTCAGACTTGCACTGCCGATCTCCTAGCCCGGAATCCCAAGCATCTCAGGCACATTGTGCATACCATAGACACGTCAGAGCCAGGTATGTTCAATTTTATTTTATGGGTTATATAACTGATAGAGCCACACTTATAATCCAGATTCTCATTTCATTAACTACACGAAATCGTCCACTGTCAAAAACAGGGGAAATAGGTGAAAACAAACCTGTTAAGGCAAATGTACCACCCAGTATGGCACATAGCCGGGTGATGAAGTGGAGAAAACTGCGACGTTCTTCTCTGATGGTCACAGTAATTGGTGACAAATCATACAAAAAGTATACAGCTGCATTGAAAACAAAGCAATCATTCCTCAAAACAGTATAGAATAGAACTAGGAAGAAATATAAACTAGGAGGAAGGATATATGGAAAAGAGAGCCCTGAATTGAACAAGCTTCATACTAACCAGGCCACTTTCTATCGAACTCATTGATAGGTGAAAAGTACTCGGTGACAGAAAATTGATTAGTAGATAAAACTTCCTTCGAGATATATTTGTATTCAGTTGGAACAATCTACATCAGGGGGAAAACAAGAACTTCAGCAAATAACCAACAGCAACCACTTTGCACATAAACAACTAGCGAAAAAGGTAACGGTTCTCCTGCTCTCTCTCACTATGAGACTATGAGAGAGAGGGAGAGAGATTTGGTTAGGCTGAAAATACAAATCAAGTTAAACGAATCAGCATCTAAAAAGCAAAAATGTTTAATGCTTGTTCAAATTGAGTTGATAGCATCTGGTTTTGCATTTTGGGTAACTTAACAAGAATACAGATGGTTGTGTAACAAACACAATACTAAGGGCTAAGTTTTGCATGTACAGAGCAAGAGAAAATCTATAAATCCCAATTAATTGCACGATCTAATATAGAACAAAGTTTGTGCCATTGTGAAGGAGAGTAACACTTGGTGATAAGGAAATTCCCAGAATATCGCGGGCTTGTTTTTGATGATGAGGTGGGGAGGAAAATTATGAGTGACAATTACTCCCCGCACACTAGGGCTAAAAGATACATTCTCCACTATATAAGAATAGGAATCCTTCTAAGAACAGGAACCAATCTATCATCAAGTACTTGTTCAACCCTAGTTCCTCCGGTCAGGTAAAAAATAAAACCACTCAGAGAAAAATGAAGTAAAAATCCTCTCTATCTGTGTTATCGTGCTAACAAATCCTACAGTGGTGAAGACAACTTAATTTAAGTCATGCCTTCATCAACTCAAGCATGACTTTCTCCAGTTGTAGGCAACTGATGAATTTTCTGATACATGATAGTGAGAATAATTTAAAAAAAAAAACATCCAACAATCCAAGGGTAACTGAAATGCAAGAAATGAGTAGTTCATAAACTGAAATCCTGACTCAAAGCGTCCATTCCTTTTAAACAGAGAGTCATGGTTGCTCATGACAAGTTATGGTATGAGTAACCTAATCAGCTCCTCGTCAACAATATGTAAACAAAAGAAGGATAAAGGAAAAACTACTGATCTTTTTAATATAGTTTGTGATGCAAATCTCATGGTGCTTGTGTCATACTCATTTAAACTTTATTTGCTAGTTAGTTATTAAGTTGCTCTGTCATTTTGAGTACAACGAAAAGAAAATTGAGTATATCTTTATCTAGCCAAAGACATGTTCATTTTTGTGCATTCAACATGCTTAGGATCATATGCGTTACTAATAGTTTTAGTGGGCAAACCAAAACACAAACCTTTATGTAATACTTGAATGTTCCACTTGCTCCACGCAATATCCGCGTTGTCCCATCAAGTGGGTTGTGAATTCCAGGATATTTCGACCCGAAAGATAAATCATGAATTATATGACTCACGTTGACATGAGAAGACCCTTCAAAAATCTGCAGAATAGGAAATAATATAAATAGACGTGTATTGGTTAAAAGAAGTTTGACAATCAATTCTATTGCTGACAAACAAAATGCCTGATCAAACAAAATGCCTATTGTAAGAATAACCAAGAAAGATAGGCTTAATATCTGAAGACAAGTAAAAACTACCCTTTTCCTTCAAAAGGACACAAAAATTCCAATCTACTTTTTCTTCTTTTCAGAAAATAAAGTGCTTTGAACGCCCAAAATATCATCTGAAGAAGACAAAGGTCTCCCGGCGGCAGATACTTTCATATAAGCACCAAATCCTCCCCGTGCCCCTGGGGTGAGAGCCAACGTCCTCCAAAAAGGAAAAGGTCGGCACAATTGGAGGGGATAAGCAGCAGGGAAAGCCCAAAGAAGAAAACACTTGGTAAAATTACAACCATAAAAACCAAGAAAAAAAATACCGATTTCTTTACTTAAAAACACGAAAAGACAGATTGTTCCATGTTTCCTAAATGCAAAAGCCAGACCCTGGTGCAAAGAAAATTCAAACCAGAATAGTAACTTGATGAACGCCTTAAAATGAATCCTTAAGATGCATAAACAATGAGAGAAAATACTAGTAAGGAAAAAAGTAACCTGCCAATTAATCTATACATAAATAAACCTCATTAATTTTCGTCCTCTTTGGAATATCATAAACCCTATTCAGTCCACTAACAGATTTTGAAAAGACCAACAAACTTTCTAACTCAAATTCATTGACACTAGCAATAAATGGATCTAAGAAAGACATGAGGAGAGAAGGAAATAATCAAGCTTCTAGTTTTCTGCTTCTATGGGATTTCAAAAGGTTTCTGACCCCTCTTAAGTCAAGGAATGGTCTTCTTAAAGTCAGGTGCCTTGCATGAGAAGTTCCATTTCTAGTCTTATCTTGGCAGTCTCTTGTGATTGATATCTTAGATTTGGTACATTTTCCTCTTAAAAACTTGAAGATCATAAATTCATAATTAGTCCCTTATTAAAACAAAACAACCCTTCAGTTTCCCATGGATGGAACTTTTCGCTTCATCCCCATCAAATGGAGCTCCAATGAGATGGTGTCCAACTGTCCATATTTAACCAGTACAACTTTGCACTACAAACCTTGATGCATATTTGGACCACACTCAAACACTGAAATTCCATCCAACAATTTGCAAGGGAAAAAGTGCCTGGGGAATATAAAAAAACATATTTTATTTATTTATTATTATTTAGAGTTGATTTTTTAATTATTTTTTATGTAATTATTTATAATAATGCTAAAAGCAGACATCAGAATACTATAAATGGATTTATTCAGGACCTCAGAAATATGTAGCCATCATTTTGTTTTCTTAGTATAAAGGCATTCTAGGAAGTCGGAAACTAAGAAGTCTTTAATATTTTGTTCTCAACTAATAAAGATGTTAGTGTGCTTCACTTATTTACAACGTTCTTGTTCTTTAACTTTATTTTCCCCAACTTCCGGGTGTTCCCTACACAAGTTCATTCCCCAATTTGAACCCTATCATCGTGTCCTACTCTAGACCAGGTATCAAACTCTCAGTAAGTAGCCTACTTGTTCAGAGAAGACAGCCTTTTCCTTCATCCATCTTCGCCTGGACCCAAGACAAATCTCCCAGAAGGTTATGCAATTCCATGATGATTTTGATGTTTTCACCCCCACTTAGGACCTAAGCTGGTTTCCAGAACTACGTATTTGAAACATCACTCCGCCTTAAGCACTTATGCCTAAAATAGTAACAATCCACTGATGATGTCATTACATTAAACACATGCTAAAATAATACTATGAACCCAACCATAACTTTCCAGTTGAAAAAGATAATTGGCAAATAAATTACATTAATGCCAGATTCTGAAATTTCTCTGTTGGTAGCCTGGTGCCATTAACTACTTTCTGACCAAAGGAGGCAAATGATGGTTAGGTACCTTGGTATGCACAGGTCCAAAAGGGGTTAACCAAAAAATGGTCCTGCTCATATATGATGTGTCAAAATGGGTCAGGTTAAATATGGACTTGGATGGATTTTAACCAGAGTTTAATTTGAAGCATCCATGACTGAAACCTTTCTTCCTCTTGTTCTATTTTTATTTCTATTTTTTGGTGGTGAGGGGGATGGAATTCCCTATTTCTTTCAGTCCTGGGTTATCGACAAGCCTACTTTCTTCCATTTGTTCATCAGATTTACATATAAAAGGAGAGGAACATTTTCAACTATCACTACTCTAGGGGAGAAGGGTGCTTTTTTTCAAAAAGAAAAGCAGTGAAAAACAATCCCAAAATGTTCATAGGGAGGGAAGGAGGGCGTTGATGGATTTGGTATGAAATCAGCTGATGTGAGCGCTTACGTCAAGGCTGAAAAACTGCTGCCGGGTGCTATTTAAGTCTTCAGATAATATCAATATGAAGATCCCAAATGAACCACCCGTACGTCTATCTGACATTATTTTGACCTTTAGATAGTAGTGATAGGAGACGTAAAAACACCACTTCTATCAGGATTTTATTGCATACTTGAACAGCAAAGTTGTCATTAGATCTTGTAAATTAATCCGGGTCCCAAGAGGTAAAATAATTTCCATTATTTGTTCATCATTCATCCAAATACCACTAAAGCAATAATCGATAACAATTCAGCAGATAAAGATACACGATAATAAACTCAATTAACTTATAACAGCAGTTCAGAGTTGTTATGCCTACACATTCAGTTTAATTAGCTGAACAACTGATGAAATATTACAATTCATATAACATTCAGGTTATTATGCAATCTGGACAAAAAAACGAAAATGAAGTTCAAAGAGAAGTTGACCATTTGAGCAACGAAAATATTCAGCCCATGAACTGAAATATGGAAGTTCCCAGCAACCCTTTGCACGTCCAAAACCCCATACACCTACAAGAAGTAATGAATTAAATAGCTAATTAAATGAAGGATGAACAAGCCGAGGTTGGAAGTAGAAAAAGGCATACCCTGCAACCTTCTCTATTTGCCAGTGCCTGTTTCACCTTTTTAATCATATCTTCCGCTTCTTTATCGAAACTGTGGAGTTCAACTTTATGGTCAGACTCCTCATGATGATCTTTGTGGTCATCTGGTCATAGTTATTCATCTTAAGATTCAGAACTGAAATATGGTGTGTAAACATTCTACTTGGCAGAATTAACATAAATATTGAGCTCTATACAGTGGAAGTTAGATCCTTTTCTACAAGAATTCTAAAGTAGATCTAGAAATATCTTAAACAATGAGTACTAGCATCAACAATGATTGACTTGAAAATTTCAAGCAAATACTCGATGATCAGAAAGAAAGGAAAAAAGACGACTCAATCTCAGCTAAAGAATAAAGGAAAAATTAGAAAGGGGAAAATGAAATAAATTTCATCATCGACATACTGATCATGCAGAACTGAGTTCGTGACATAAGCTTTCTTATCCTATGTAACAACAGAAGCTTGCTGCTAGCTTCAGTTTGGTGATTTAGCCATTTTACTTTTTGACTGTAATGAATCCGATGCCTTATCCCAGTAGTAAGGATCGTCCAGTGGATGGTGCTGGCATCCAAATCCCATCATCATTATCACATGCTTAAGGAAAAAAGTGGTAAAAAGACCTAACATTATGATGTGGAATGTATTTCCCAAAGAAAATTAATTCTAAACTGCAGCCACAGATAATTTTTCAATTGTTTCCTCAATGTTAAACGATGTGAAGGTGCCAAAATCCTTCTATGGAGTTCCACAGAGGGACCTAGCAGGATCCTTGACAAGGAAATTAGCGGCGGAACTGAAAATCATGCACAAGTGACTAAATTCTATAAATGTGCAATTGATCTAGATCTCTAATAATTTATCGAAATAGCACATCCTGTAACAACCCAAAACTTTCCCTTTTAAGTCATTAGACGCGTCTCATAAAATAGAAATTTTATAAAAGATAATTATTCTCAAAGTTGCAATAATTAAAAATAAAACACTTTCTTATTAATAAAATTTATTATTAAAAATTCATAAATCATCTCTTCTTCATTATACCACAAGTGGCTAATTCCAAACTCCAATGCCTCAAACCTCAATTACCTAAAGGGGAATAATCATAAACAGTGAGACGAAATCCCAATAAGCGAGCCACATAAATCGTATTTCATATTTAAAATTTAGGAATTCTTAATGTATATAAAGAAACACGGGAATTAGAAACCGAACTTAGGTGGCTATAATTCTTGTACATAAAATCATTACATAGGGAGACACGGGAATTAAGAACCTTATTTCGTTGCTATAATTCCGTGCGTAGCGCTTCTAAACTCTGGTTTCTTCAACTTACACATACAACTTTCGTATTTTAAAGTATGAAAAACGATTTAACATACAATGTATGACTACACTTACCTCGTAAATTTGAAGATGATTTAACAAAACACGTACGGAAGAAGTTAGAAAGCCGTATGATAGGTGGTAACTATCTTGTACAGTTTAGGGGGTAATCGGCTAGACCTCAAACAATCGTTTATGAATTCTGTGTGTAGTGTGGGACAATCATAGTGATATATAATTATATATACAGATGTGCGTAATTAGGGTAATCATATAATTTAAATCTGTTGAAGATTCCGATTGGTTTTTGGGAGATTTGGTGGCTGATTTACTTCTATATCTTTTAGCTTTTGTTTCCTTGTTTAGAGGGTTGGAATATATTTACACTTGGTAGTAATATCTTGAATTAAGGAAAGTAATATGTATTCTATACCTATAAATAATGGTATTCAACCATGATTTATATAATTGAAACACCACCTCTTTAATGTGGTTCTTTATTTCTCTCTTCTTTTATGGTATCAGAGCCAGGTTCGGTTAAGTGGACGGAATGGTCAAAACAGCCATGACTGGTACACGCAGAGAAGACAACTCAGGGGTCTCCACGGGGTCCTCTGATATCCTATCTCTACAAGTGTGCCCAATCCACCTAATCATCTACCCATGGCATCTCTCACAGAAAATTCTTCTCTCCAACTAACAACTACCCGGCTAAACAGCAAAAACTTTCTCCAATGGTCTAGGTCTGCTCTTATGGTTATCCGTGGACGTGGACGTGGACGCCTGGGTTACATAACTGGAACCTCAGTACAACCTGTTGAAAGTGACCCAGCCTTTGCAATTTGGGATGCACAGAATTCCATGGTAATGGCCTGGATCGTGGATTCAATGGAAGAAGACATGAAGGAGTCCTACCTCTATTACTCTACAGCAAAGGAACTTTGGGATGCACTTACGGTTGCCTTCTCTGATTTGGAGAACTCAGCCCAGCTTTTTGAACTCCGAAACAAAGCACGTAATTTGCACCAGGGAGACTCCGATGTAACCCAATATTACAGTGCACTGCAACGACTGTGGCGAGAAATTGATATGTTTGTTCAGATTGATTGGGACACACCTAAAGATGCTGAGAAATATAAAAAACAGCTGGAGAAAGAGAGAATCTTTGATTTCTTGGCCGGATTGGTACCTGAGTTAGATGAAGAGGTCGACTTCTGGGCATGAAGCCACAACCGTTGATAGATGAAATTTTTGCTGAGGTGCGACGAGAGGCTAATCGAAAACGGGTCATGCTTGGAGACCCCAAACAGCCATCATCGGAGAACTCAGCACTTACCATTCGAGGACATGAAACCTCCGGGACGAACAAGAAAATTAGCTCGTGGTACGAGCACTGCAAGAGGACAAATCACTCCATAGATCACTGCTGGGCTCTTCATGGCAGACCTCCAAACCGTAAACAGTGGCCAAGACCCAGTCGCGAGGAGACGCAGACGCGAAATTCCTCCAGCTTCCAGAGCTCCGCCAAACCTCCTCAGAGTGCTTCATCATCTGAAAATTTGTCTCTCTCTCACCAAGGCACAGGTTGAACAGCTTTATAAAATTTTAACTCCTCCTCTTGGTACAGTCTCCTTGATTTTATTGGCTGAAAAAGGTAAGTATATTTCAGCTTTGACAAGTAAAAGTTCTGGGGCAAGTGACCACATGACAGGATGTGAAAAATTATTTTATTCATATTCACCATATTCTGGACAGTTTAAAGTAAAAGTAGCAGATGGGTCACTTTCACCTGTGGCTGGAATGGGAAAAATTAAACTCGGTGCATCTATTGAATTGACATCCGTGTTACATGTTCCGAATCTTTCATGCAATCTTCTTTCTATTAGCAAATTAACAAAAGATTTGCATTGTAGTGTCACCTTTACCGAGTCAATGTGTATCTTTCAGGACCTGACTTCGGGGAAGAAGATTGGCAATGCTAAAGAACGTGAGGGACTATACTATTTTCTGGAAGACGTCTACTTGGATAAACAAGCTCAAACTACAAGTTGTGAGTCTCTCCCTAGAGAACAAGAAATAATGTTATGGCATCATCGTTTAGGACATCCTAGTTTTCCATATCTTAAGTATTTATTTCCATCGTTATTTTGAAATAAAGATAATTTTCAGTGTGATACGTGTCAACTTGCCAAACATTCCCGCTCTTCATTCCCTCTCATGATTATAAATCTCCATCTCCTTTTACGTTATTACACAGCGACTTGTGGGGTCCCTCTAAGATTACGCATATTACGGGCAAGCGTTGGTTCATTACATTCACTGATGATCATACAAGGGTGTGTTGGGTGTACCTGTTAAAAGATAAGTCTGAAACTACACAAATTTTTAAAAATTTCTATTCTATGATCCAAACTCAGTTTGATACAAAAATTAAAATCTTTCGAACTGATAATGGACGAGAATACTTCAATCACGTTTTGGGTACCTTCCTCACTGAAAAGGGCATCATACATCAAAGTTCTTGTATTATTACCCCTCAACAAAATGGTATCGCTGAAAGAAAAAATCATCTCCTTGACACTGCTAGAGCGCTTATGTTTACAAATAGTGTTCCTAAATATTTTTGGGGAGATGCTGTTCTTACTGCTTGCTACCTTATAAACAGAATGCCCACTAAGTTACATCATTTTGCAACCCCATTAACTATTCTATCTACTACTTATCCTCAGCTTCGATCTATTCTTTCTATTCCTCTAAAAGTGTTTGGTTGTACAGCGTTTACTCATGTCCATGATCATGAACGTACCAAGTTAGACCCTAAAGCTCGAAAGTGTGTATTCCTCGGTTATTCCCCAACTCAAAAAGGTTACAAGTGTTATTCCTCAATTACTCAGAAATATTACATATCATTGGATGTAACTTTCTTCGAGTCTCTTATTTTCCCCAAAATTTCCCTCAGGGGGAGGAAAACATGAATGTTACAAATAACGATGGGAATTTTTGGGAACCTACACCACAGACACCTATTTTTTCTATCGAAGAACTTTCCAGCTCAATATCCAGATCACCACCATCCTCTACAGATCCTCCCTCACTTCCTAACGATGACCTCCTACAGCCAAATTCGATGACAGGGAGAGATAAACAATTAGCACGAATGCCAGAACTACGTGTTTATTCAAGGAGAAGAAATCCAGAAGATAGGGAACACCTCATAGTTCAACAGCAGAGCCATGAATCTAATCCGAATTCAGGTAATTTCCCTACTCCACAGATTGGTTATACTAATGATTTGGATGTTCCTATAGCACTCAGAAAGGGAGTTAGATCTTGTACTCAACATCCTATCTCCAACTTCATTGGATACAGCCACCTATCTAGATTAGTTCAGGCTCTTGCTGCAAATTTGTCATTAATTGAGATACCCAAATCTATTCACGAAGCCTTATCAATTCCAGAATAGAGAAAAGCTGTTGAGGAAGAGATGGAAGCCTTGAATAAAAATAGGACTTGGCAGATAGTGGAGAAACCTAAAGAAAAAACTACAGTTGGGTGCAAATGGGTGTTTTCCGTTAAATACAAGTCAGATGGTTCAGTGGAACGCTATAAGGCCAGACTAGTAGCAAGAGGATATTCTCAAACTTATGGGGTCGATTACCAAGAAACCTTTGCTCCAGTTGCAAAATTAAACACAGTAAGGGTTCTTCTGTCTCTAGCAGCAAACCTAGACTGGAAACTTCAACAGCTAGATGTAAAAAACGCATTCCTGAATGGTGACTTGGAAGAAGAAGTGTATATGGAACTCCCTCCTGGATTTGATGAAGCTAAGAGCCAAGGTAAGGTCTGTAAATTGGAAAAATCACTATATGGGTTAAAGCAATCTCTGCGAGCCTGGTTTGGTAGGTTCATGAAAGCTGTATGTCAACAGGGATATAAACAAGCTAAATCTGACCATACTATGTTCTACAGGCACTTAGGCGGAAAAATTACCATTTTAATAGTGTATGTGGATGATATAATCCTGCCAGGTGATAACTATGAAGAAATGGAAAGACTGAAGAGAGCTCTATCTACTGAGTTTGAGATAAAGGACTTAGGCTCCTTACGATACTTTCTTGGACTGGAGGTTGCTAGAAATAGGAGTGGTATCCCCATTTCACAAAGGAAATATGTCTTGGATCTACTTGGAGAAACAGGTATGTTAGGAAGTAAGCCGTCTGATGTTCCTATAAACCCCAATCACAGACTGGGGGATTGCTCAGTAAGTACGCCTGTTGATAAAGGAAGATATCAGCGCCTAGTGGGAAAACTCATTTACTTGTCACATACTAGGCCCGACATTGCTTTTGCAGTTAGTGTTGTGAGTCAATTCATGCATGCTCCATTTAAAGAACATATGGAAGCTGTCTACCAAATTCTCATGTATTTGAAGGGTACTCCTGGAATTGGTATTTTCTTCAAAAAGAATTCTGAAAGGTCTATCGTGACTTTCACCGATGCTGATTGGGCACGATCAGTAATAGACAGAAGATCTACAACTGGGTATTGTACTTTTGTGTGGGGAAATCTAGTCACGTGGAGTAAGAAGCAACCTGTTGAAGTTAGGAGCAGTGCCGAAGCTGAATTCAGAGCATTGGCACACGGAATTTGCGAAATAAAGTGGTTGAAGTCACTGTTAGATGAACTTGGGATTAGAGAGAATAATCTGATGAAAGTATATTGTGATAATAAGGCAGCCATTGCAATGTCACATAACCCTGTTCATCATGACAGGACAAAACATGTGGAGGTAGACATACATTTCATCATAGAGAATATAGAAAATGGAACAATATGCATGACGTACATCCCTTCATCCAAACAGTTAGCCGACTTGCTCACCAAAGGATTGTTTAAACCAGTGTTTGAGAAAATTGTGGACAAGCTGGGATTATTTAATCTGTATAGTCCAGCTTGAGGGGGAGTGTTGAAGATTCCGACTGGTTTTGGGAAGATTTGGTGGCTGATTTACTTCTATATCTTTTAGCTTTTGTTTCCTTGTTTAGAGGGTTGGAATATATTTACACTTGGTATATCTTGAATTAAGGAAAGTAATATGTATTCTATACCTATAAATAATGGTATTCAACCATGATTTATATAATTGAAACACCACCTCTTTAATGTGGTTCTTTATTTCTCTCTTCTTTTAAAATCAGTTAACCATGATAACATATAGTTATACATATATAGACGCACGTAGTTATAGTAATACTATAATTTAACTCAATCAATCATAATTATATATATAGGCACACATAATTGTAGTAATCATACAATTAAATCAATCAATAATAATTATATATATTATCTATTCACACACACACACACACACACACACACACATATATATACATATATATATATATATATATTTCAGGAATTGCACATATAGTCCCTCGACTATGGGCCAATATGCAATTTGATCCCTAACTTTCATTATCTTGAGCTAAGGTCCTAATTTTCATAATTAACGATTATAAAGGATTTTGGGTATTACAATCTACCCCTCTTAAAACAATTTTTCGTCCTCGAAAATTACCTTAACGTCATCGTCAAACAGTTGGGAATATTTGTAAAATAGAAGTTTCTAAAAATGAAAATTTTTTGAAATAGAAGTTTCTAAAATAGGAGCCCGTTTGGTGCACATTAAAATGAAAGAATGCATTTTTTTGAAGTGATGTGATGTAGAATATGTGGTTGAAAATGAAGAAAAAGTTATTGATGTGATGGAAAATATTATTTTATAAAAATAATGTGAGTCAAACAGGGGCTAGAAGTTTAATAAGGTGGTAGTTTCTCAAAATTGAAGTTTCTTGAAATCGGGGTTTTCAAAAATATAAGTTTCGTAATGTAGGAATTCTTGAAATTGAGGTTTTTAAAATGGAATTTTCTTAAAAGTTTTAGAAAATAAAGTTTCTAAAGATGGAAATCTTCTTAAATTTGAAGTTTGTAATATTACTTTCGTTTCATTGGTGCGAATAATGCTCAACTCAGTGGTTTCCAGGTGAGGAGGGGGTCACAAGTGGACAACTTAAATCTTAAACTCTCCTTAGGCGGTCTAAGTCCTATTTACAAAGCCTTTCAATGGCTTCCAGGTGAGGAGGGGGTCACAAGTGGACTACTTAAATCTTAAACTCTCCTTAGGCAGTTTAAGTCTTTTTTACAAAGTTTTTCAATTTTGCGAATATGCAAACAAAACAAAAAAACTCGAAAAATAAGCAGGAATAAAAGTATTCAAAGGTGTAACTTTCCAAATCAGATTCTATTATCTAATCTAGAGATTTTCTAATGCCGACTATTCTCATAGGTTAATATGTACCATAACGTAGTCATAGCCTAAATCACATAATATCATAAAATTATCATTCTCGTAACTTACAATATCTATAACGAGACGATTCATTCGAATCTCTTTTCAATTATTTTGATTACCAAGAAGTCTAGTTTAATGTATTTTACTTTAGACAAGTTACTCATTATTAGTTATACTTTTCCATCAAAATTGTTCTACAAATTTTTCAAAATGGTTTCAAAAATAGTTCAAATATTTTGGACTTGAAGAAAATATTTTACCCAATCTTATTCTTCAAGGATTCGAACACTTCAAAAAAGAGGAAAAAATCTTTTTAAAGCCTCAAGAAAATTTTTTATTCTAATTTTCTCATAATTTGAAAGTCTCATGGATATTCTGCTGGGACTATTAAATTGTTCAAAAACCAAGATCTGAATATCATGTTAAAAAGGTTATTCGGAGACTCAAAATAAAATGGTGGTCAAAATTTCAGGAGACAAATTGCTTCCCAAAGCAGTAAATTCATGAATTCGGGTCACAAGTGGACTACTTAAATCTTAAACTCTCCTTAGGCAGTTTAAGTCTTTTTTACAAAGCTTTTCAATTTTGCGAATATGCAAACAAAACAAAAAAACTCGAAAAATAAGCAGGAATAAAAGTATTTAAAGGTGTCACTTTCCAAATTAGATTCTATTATCTAATCTAGAGATTTTCTAATGCCGACTATTCTCATAGGTTAATATGTTCCATAACGTAATCACAACCTAAATCACATAATATCATAAAATTATCATTCTCGTAACTTACAATATCTATAACGAGACGATTCATTCGAATCTCTTTTCAATTATTTTGATTACCAAGAAGTCTGGTTTAATGTATTTTACTTTAGACAAGTTACTCATTATTAGTTATACTTTTCCATCAAAATTGTTCTACAAATTTTTCAAAATGGTTTCAAAAATAGTTCAAATATTTTGGACTTGAAGAAAATATTTTACCCAATCTTATTCTTCAAGGATTTGAACACTTAAAAAAGAGGAAAAAATCTTTTTAAAGCCTCAAGAAAAATTTTTATTCTAATTTTCTCATAATTTGAAAGTCTCATGGATATTCTGCTGGGACTATCAAATTGTTCAAAAACCAGGATCTGAATATCATGTTAAAAAGGTTATTCGGAGACTCAAAATAAAATGGTGGTCAAAATTTCAGGAGACAAATTGCTTCCCAAAGCAGTAAATTCATGAATTCGGGTCACAAGTGGACTACTTAAATCTTAAACTCTCCTTAGGCAGTTTAAGTCTTTTTTACAAAGCTTTTCAATTTTGCGAATATGCAAACAAAACAAAAAAACTCGAAAAATAAGCAGGAATAAAAGTATTTAAAGGTGTCACTTTCCAAATTAGATTCTATTATCTAATCTAGAGATTTTCTAATGCCGACTATTCTCATAGGTTAATATGTTCCATAACGTAATCACAACCTAAATCACATAATATCATAAAATTATCATTCTCGTAACTTACAATATCTATAACGAGACGATTCATTCGAATCTCTTTTCAATTATTTTGATTACCAAGAAGTCTGGTTTAATGTATTTTACTTTAGA
>CAIGRT010209877.1:0-11276 GCA_903798405.1 Fraxinus platypoda
CAGCTAGTGAAAATCCGACATGAATTCTTCTTATTCCAAACATATAACCTCAAAACCTAAACTAATCTACCAACTATAACACTTTACAATTTAGTCCCTAAACTTTTATAACTGCTCGAGTTGGTCAATTTGTTCACAGAATCGCCAATACAAAATATAAACCTAACAAAATCACAACACAAAATTGTTCACGGTTTTCATTTTAGATAAAATTTTAGTGAGTAATGTTATGTAGCGAAATTGGAGTTAAATACTAGTTTAGGTGGCATTTAAGTGTAGCATCAATTGATAAGAAATTTAGTCCATGTTTGGTAGTACTTTTAAATTTTAAATGCTTATAACTTGTGATTTTTACATAATATGTGAACAATAAGCGGGTCGTAATATGTGAATCTTATGAAACAAAAAATATGTTTGATCATCTTAAATTAAAATTTAAGTTTGCCAAACATGCTATTAAATGGGACCCGTAATTCTACATTTAAATAACATGTCTGAGTTCTTAGCATTCAATTTTGGTAGAACATCTAAAATGTAGTTCCGTGATAATATGCGCTTATTTGAGATTCTAAACCTGCTTATTTACGGTAAAGTGAGTCGATATCTACCTAATTTAGTGTAAATATGATAGTGTAGGTAAAATACCAATTTAGGTGTAATTGGCGTGAAAAAAAAGGGTGTTTTTGAGTTTAAACGGAATTGGTTCAGAGCACTTGATGATGAACTGGATTGTAATTATTCAATATGAACAATTAAGGGAGCAATTGGGCGAGAATCACAAGTTTTGAGAGTTAAATTCAATATTTGGAAACTTTGGAGATTTAATTGCAATATTTCTAAACTTGCACACAGAGAATCACAAGTTTTGGGAGTTAAATCCAATATTTGAAAACTTTGGAGATTGAATTACAAATTCTCTATACTTAAACCGGATCAATTATGGATGCTGGGATAAGATTATGAAGAGTTAAAGTTAAAGGGCCCATTGTGCAAAAAGGTAGGACTCGAGCAGAACAAAAGGAGGAATTCGAGGACCAAATTGCACATAAGTATAAATTGTGATAATGCGATCGCAATGGTTGAATTTTGATTTCCAACAAGCAAAACATGAATACGATGCTATCGCAACAAATTTCAAAGTACAATCATGAGTAAAATGTCAGTCCAGATTTTGTTTCCTATTTTGAATCAACATAGGAATCAATTAGGGATTTTTTTACCTATTTGGTGTCTGTAAAAATATTTCTGAATCAACAATTATATTGGGCTTAGAGGATTAATATAAATAAATCATTCAAGTTAAAGGAGGCTCTATGCTACAAAAATACATAAATCTTTCACAAAGAGAAAAGTCAGAGGAAGCTTTTTATCAACTAACCCTTACTCTTTCAAACTTTATAAAAGTTTTGACACAAAAAACATCTCATCCTGGGCTGAAAAAGAAGAAGAATTAAAGATGATTGATCAATGAGTCATTGAAGAGATTTGATATTTTCAAGATTTCTTTTGATCTTTTTCTACTATCCAATCTGGGTAATGTTGTATTAATTTAATTTGTATTCTTGTAACTACTAAAAGATTCTCGTCGACCTCTTTTTTCGCACCGTTAATGTGGACAACGGATACCGGGCCTACTCGCGTTCTCTCAAGCTAATTTCAATATGTGTGGACTGATTGTCAATCGATAATATCTTTTTTCGCACCGTTAATGTGGACAAAGGATACCGGGCCCACTCGCGTTCTCCCAAGGTAATTTCAATATGTGTGGACTGATTGACAATCGATAATAAAACAATGTTTGAACGTTGGAGAAACTTTATAATACGAGACAAATATGTTCGGGATCCCGCGAAATATAGGAGGTAGATTACACAATAATGAACGACTAACTAAGAGCCAAACTCAAGATCAAGATCACACCTCAAGCATTAAAAATCAAAGATTAATAAAAAAGGAAGAAATATATGGCTTGCAGTTGTTATATTTGCATTACCCCCCAAAATGACACAAATGGGGGATATTTACAATGTTACATGTGAAATGGTGTCCATGGGATGGGGGACACGTGGAATCATCTCCTTAACCGAGGTATCTTATCATATGTATCAATTTTGACTTCACTAGCCCATTGTGCATTAAATGTCTCCAAAAATGAGACGACAACCCCATAACCTATGTTTGATCTTTTTACTCATTACAAAAGTCCAATCAATCATTCTAAAAGGATTCAGAAATTCAATATCTTCAAACTTGGATCGTCACCAGTCTTAGTTGAGCTTCGAATTCTATTTCGTTGAACCTCGCCACTTTGGCAAAGAAGTTTCGTTTGGACCCTGAATTTGTCTTTAGTAGAGGAACTTCGGCAAGGTCAACCTCATGAATTATTTCAGTAAGAGTGCGCTTCAGTGGATTGGATTTATGTGGACTCTAATAAGTCCTACTTTACGTGGGATGCACATGGCTTCGATGGAAGGGGCTTCGATGGGTCGGCTAAGCCACTTTGGAGCCTAGGTGGCGAAGCATAACAATAGTCTCCCAAGTCCATGTATGATTATTCATGTCATGCGTGGACTTCTGTCTTGAATAGAATTTCTTTGGGACAGGTCTTCCTGCTATGGTTAGGTTTTCGATAACACAATAGCCCCCCAAGTCCAAGTATACATATTGATATCATAGTTGAAGTTCAAAATTGAACCTGATTTTCGTATGTCGTCCTATCCTTATGTAACACTGAATTGCTGAAGTTTCTTATTTTGAAAATAGCTGAAATTCGTTTGATGAGCCGAAATAGGGAAATGCTAAACTGTTGAAGCTTCTTATTTTGAAAATAGCTGAAATTCCTTTAATAAGCCGAAGCAGGGAAGTGACAAATTGCTGAAGCTCCTTATTTTATTGACAATAAAGTATGCTTTTGATAATTGTGCCAATGATTTGATATTTTTAAACATTACCAAGGTAAGATAACTGAGGCATTTCGACTTCCAATACACGTACAACCATTATATATTGAATGCATAATGATGGTTATGTTGCTGCAGTTTTAGATTGACGCGCTAAGGGTCGTGCATGAAAGACACGCATCAATCTGAGGTGTTACTAGCAAAAACTGTTTGAATTCAACGCCTCAGATGAAGCTAGAAATGGACGCTTCTGATGAAGTAGATCTAGATCCAATGGTTGAACTTTGTCATTTCTTCCTATAAAAGCCAAAATCATGCTTTTGTATCAATTTTTCACCTTCGCAAAAATCTTCAAATCTCTCCAGCATTCAAAATTTTTTAGACCGTTTCTATTCTCCGGCGATGTCGCATTCCTAGATCTTTTTTTTTATTTAACTAATTTCTCTAAAGCTTTTCGTCCTTCCATCCTTTCCATTTTTTGTTTTTGCAATTTCAATGGCTTCTTAGTCAAGTGCTAGTGGTGGGAGGGTTATCATTGCCAGGGTTGGAAAACAGATTATGCCTGGAGGGTCGGATGGAGGTTATTGGACAATGAGGGAAGGTACCATTGATTACGAGGCAAGGTGGGGATGCAAGAATTCCTTATGCTATAACCTCTGCCCAATTGGTTGAACTTAGGGAAAGATATAGAATCCTAGGTTCCATAGAACTCTTAGAGCCCGAGGCCCACAAACGTGCATGTTATCCGAGGCAGGGTTGTGTGGCGGTTAGCGAGTTCTTATTTAAGCCAGGTATGCGTCTACTTCTGCACCCATTTTTTAGGGTGGTGCTGAGGTCCTACATGTTAGCTTCTACACAATTATTGGCAAATGGGTGAAGCTAATTGGTTGGGGCATATTTTGTTTGGAAAGAGACCTCGCTTGGCGAGGATATGAACTTTATGTCTTCCAAACACTTTTCTAACCTCGGGAACTTAAGAAATGAGAGTCTAAGGGATGGTATTACGTGACCCCATGAGGGGGCCCATGCCCCCTTCGTAGTAGGTCTGCCATCCTCCATCAAGGGGTGAAAGGATTCATGGTTTTAAGTGAGGGGTAAGTGGCAGTTGGTTGAGATGAATAAGGCCCCAGTCGGTACTGTGCCACCACCCAGTACTTTGAAACTCGTGAGTTTCTCTTCTTTTAGACTTTCCATTTGTTTGTAATTTTACCTAACGCATCCTGATTTACAATTTCAAAGACTCACTTCGAGCTCTCCCAAGCGGAGTGGGACGTCATCGAAGACATTTACAAAAGTCCTTCAAGGTTACTCCATTTCGACCGCCTAATTGATTGAAGCAAGTTTTTCCTGGACTACAGATTAATGGTTTCTAAATGTAAACACTGAAGCTCTGTGTAAGTATATATCTATAATACATATTTTAACATTGCATTTACTGTTTGCAGATGATTTTAGGAGGAAGAAATACCCCATCCTTGACATGGCTTTTATCTTGAAGGCCACCTCAACAATTAAGCTCCAGGGCTTTGAAGCCATCACCAAAGGTGCTAAGCATGCCAAGGGAAAACTTGAACAACTTAGTAAAGAACGTGCTGAGAAAAGTGGGGACAAGGGGTCAAGAAGGTCGACAAAGGCAAGGGAAAAATTGAGGAGCCTAAAAAAAGGAGGTTATCCCACAACATTGGGAAGTTCGGGACGACCAATGTCTCCACTGCCAAGCAAATCCTACATCTCCTACCTCCGAAGCTCATGCAGGCTTCGTTTGATGTTGCTAAGGCCGAGAAAGCTAAAGTAGCCAGTGAAGAGGTTATGAAAGAGGTAGGGCAAACCTCCGAGGTTGTAAGAAAGGTGTCGATGGTGAGGACCCCTGGGAAATCTGTAAGGTTCTTGGCTGGGCAAGATGAGGAGATTGCCCCAATAGTGATGGAGATACTGCTACTGCCAATTTTTACAAGTTTTGGACTGAGAGGTGGCAGAATTATGTCTCTACCTCATAATGTAGTTGAGCTTATGTCCCTTAAGGCTAACTAGGACCACACTCGCTCCTGAGCCCGTATCCCCAGATGAACCATCCACGAACAAGTTCTACGTAAGAGGTTCCATAGGCTCCTTATTTCTTCCATCTCTGGGACGTTGGCAAATTTCGTCATGAAGTCAGCGAGGGCCTTGCCTTTGATAACAGTTCTTGTTTTGAAAACAATGTCAAACTCGCTAGGCTGAACTGTCCATTTTAATAACCTTCCTGAAGTGTCGGGTTTCTGAAGCTCTTTCTTGGTCAGAAAGTTGGTTAGCACAAGTATTGTGTGAGCTTGGAAGTATGACCTCAACTTTCTAGATGCAGTGATCAAGTCTAGAGCTAACTTTTTCATATTAGGGTAGTGGGCTTTTACCACCAAAAGTGTCTTACTCATATAGTAATAGGCAACTGGAGGGTATCTTCTTTTCTTATGAGAACTGCGCTAATCACTTCATTGGAGGCGGACAAATAGAGCTGTAAAGCCTCTCCAGACTTAGGTTTTGAGAGGAGTGGGGCCTGTAGTAGGAGCTTTTTTAGCCATTGGAACTCCTCTTCACACTCCTCTGTCCATTGAAACTTCTTACCCCCTTTCAAGATCTTAAAGAAATGGAGGCAATTGTCGGTGGCCTTCGAGATGAAACAACTTTAAGCCACCATACGCCCGGTTAAGCTTTGCACCTCTTTCAATTTTTGAGTAGACCTCATCTCGACCAAGGCTTGAATTTTTTCTGGATTAGCCTCTATGCTCCTTTGGTTAACCATGTATCCCAAGAATTTGCCGGTGGCAACATCGAATGCACACTTGAGGGGGTTCAACCTCATTCTGTACCTTCGTAGAATTTGGAAAATTTCATCCAAGTACCTTACATAGTCATTTACCTTAGAGCTTCTCACGAGTGTATCATCTACGTAGACCTTCATTATTTTGCCAATGAGGTTAGCAAACATTTTGTTGATAGGCCTCTGGTAGGTAGCACCCCCATTTTTTAGCCCGAAGGGCATCATCTTGTAATAATAAGTCCTCTATCAGTGACGAGAGGTGTTTTTCTCATCTGTCGGGTGCATGAGGATTTTATTATACCCTGAGTAGACATATATAAAGCTCAAAAGCTTGTGCCCAACAATGGAGTTCACAATGTTTTCTATCCTTGGAAGAGGAAAACTATCCTTTGGACAAGCTTAGTTAAGGTTGGAGAAGTCTATGCATACCCTCCATTTACAATTGTGTTTCTTTATCAAGCCTGGGTTTGAGACCCACTTTGGGTAAATGGCCTCCTTGATGAAGCCATTCTTTATTAGTTTTTGGAAGTCCTCTTTCAGGGCTTCATATTTCTCTAGGTTGAGGGCCCTTATCTTCTGTCCATACATGGAAACTTTACGATCAATTTTTAGATAGTGACAATTGATCTTGGGGTCAATGCCTACCATGTTTGCCTCCGTGCAAAAACATCGAGATTTCTATACAAAAATTCCTTGAATCCTTCTTTGGTCTCTGATGGCAAGCCTTTTCCCATCTGCAATGCATTAGTGGGGTCTTGACGATCCACCGAGAAGCTTACTAGCTCCTCCACGGGTGCTGTACGGGATTCAGACTCAATAACACAAGGGTCCAGTTTGTCAAACATGACCATCTGCTCGGGGGCATCCGTTATCTCAACGTTTTTTTGATAGGAATTTTGGCCTCTGGGATGTCTACCATATCAACATCCATTTGCACCATTTTGGCATCCCTGGGTTTGACTTTTCTTATCGAGTTCAGGTAGCATTCCCATGTTCCTTTTGGTCATCCCTAACTGTGGCAATCCCATGCTCACTGGGAACTTCACGCATAGGTAATGAATGGAGGTGACGGCCCATAAGTCCCTTAAGGTAGGTCTACCTAGCACCCCATGGTAGACTGACATGTTATATACACTGCCAAGAATTTCATGAAGTTTAAAGCTGTCTGAGGTGGCTCTCCCATTTCCACAGCAAGGGTTATTTTCTCTTTTGGGATGATCCTATCACTGGTAAAGCTGTACAAGGGGGTTGTGATGGGGGTTAATTTGTGATCAACGATCATCTTGTCAAAAGTGGCCTCAAGAAAGATGTTGACAAAGCTACCATTATCCACCAGTGAGGGAAATATATGCCATCCACATTCTCTTAGGTGCTACTATCCACTATGTAGCTAGTCATTGGGGGTCCTTGACTTTTCTAAGATAATTCCTTTACGAGTTCCTTATATTGTCCCCAACATAGGGTCCTTAAAAAATCATATCGATTTAATAAATATGAGCGTCTTCCATATTGGCCGAGGGGTCTTTATGTTGTCGTTGTACTACATTAGGCTTTTCTCTATCGTGTTCCCTCATTCGTCGTAGGGATGGCTCCCGATGGGAGAATGAAGGTCTAGCATCTTCACATTTAGGCCTTTAATCCAGCCTAGACGGAGGTGTGTCCTTAGGAGAACGATCGTTTCTTTGGTCGTTTCATGTGTTCACCCGCCTTAGGTGTTGGGCTATGTCTCTACAGCCTTTTTTTCATGATTGTAGGAATGATAATACAATATCGAGGGGTGTTCGGCCTATTCCTAGGTTTTGAACCCCGCCTTCGACCTCTCTCTCTTTGGGGGACCCGTTGTCCGGACCCAATTTATCTCATATTGGTTTCAGGGGTCACTATTTCATGAGCCAGGATGTGCACCGTGTTCAATGTGAATATGGCAAGTGCTTGCTTGAAATTGGGAACAACTTCATTACCAGGCTGGTTCCATTGGTGGTCCATAGGGTGAGAGGTGGGTCCTCTTCTACGCTACCTTTATAGGGGTTGAAGACCCCTACTGGCTCTATTTCGGTTATCAATCAACTCACGTCTCATCATTTCTAGCAGGGTGTCATAGTTGTGGGGTCCTAATTCTATACATCACTCCAGAAGAGAGTGTTCATGTATAGCCCACATTGTAGAGCGCATAACGCCTCCTGGTCGATGACTTGCACATAATATGTCATCTCGTTAATAAAGCAGGCTAAAAACTCTTCAACATATCCCCGAATTGTTGGCTCATATCTTGGAGACATTGGATAAGAGCATCTCATTCCTTACTCACAGCGAATCGTTTTAGGAACGTACTTTTAAACTCTGGTCAACTCTTAATACTCCCTGGGGGTATCATACTATACCAAATTTTCATTGCCCCACTTAAAGTTAGATGGAAGACTTTGCATTTGACGGCAAGGGTCGTTTCTTAGACTCATGCATGTTTGTAACTATTCAAGTGCTTAACCAGGTTGCCTCTTCCATCATACTTAGGTATCTTTGGCAATACATAGTGACTTGGGGAAGGAGCATTTCTCAGTTCTTGTGAAAAAAGTAATTTTTATCGTCGTCATCAAGTTCACATGATCTTTGGGGTTCATCCGAGTCTTTCTCTTCATCAACCTGATATCAGGGCAAAAGATGAGATGGTCCTGTCCGATCCCTATCAATTTGTCCCTCATGTGGTGCCTATTTCTAGGTGGGACATCACCAGTAGCATGTTCTTGTCTTTCCTCCAGTAGCTGGGCTGCAGAAGGTAGTCGTTGTGGCTTATTCCTAGGTATGATATGTGGCTTTGATGGCCCGTTCCTGGTTCCCGTAGGGTTGATTCTGTCAAACACACTAACGGACCTTTGCGGTATGTGTTCTGGCTTGTATTTTGGGAGAAAATTATCATCCATGTCAACATGGGCTTTGACGGGTTGGCAAGAAGTATAGTTTGAGAAAATATCAACACCCACTTCCCTTTTAAGGGGGCTAAATTCCCTAACCTGTCTAGGGGATGGGGCATTCTGACTTTGGACTTCATTCTCATGCGGATAGTATCCTTGTGGTGCAAAATGAGGGATTGGAGGACCTCCATGGCCATGCAAGAGCATGAGGAGTTCTTGCATGGCCAAGTTTTGGTGTGTGATATTTCTCCTATTGGTAACCATGGTTGTTATTTCCCGGATAAGTTGAGTAGCTACCCTATGCTTATGGTGGTGGTGGGGTTGGCACCGACCTGCTGGAGCCGTTGCTCGTAGAGCCTCTTCCTTAGGGTTTTCTCTTACCTTCTTGGAGAGACATCACGATCTCAACTCATTTTTCCTTGGCTAAACTGTCAATTTTTTTCAACTTTTGGGACTTCCTCTTGTTCTTTTTTAAGAACAAATCCTTTTCAAGGGGAATGCCCACCTATCCTCCGGTAAACTTTTTCCACGGGAATTTTCATAGTTATAGTGACGTTTCATACAAATGGCGTCAATCTATTCACCTCATTTTTCGCACCGTTGATGTGGACAATAATTACGAGACCCAGTCGTGTTTTCTCAAGCTAATTTCAATACGAAAGTGGACTGATTGTCAATTGATAATAATACAAGATTTGAACATGGAAGGAGTTTTATAATACGAGACAAAGATATTAACGAGAAACACAAGATCAAGATCACACCTCAAACATTAAAAACCAAAGATTAATAAAAAAAGGAGGAGAATATATGGCTTGCTGTTGATATATTTGTATTACCCATAAAATGACAGAAATGGTGGATATTTATAGTGTTACATGTGAAATGATGTCCATGGGATGGGGAGACACATGGCATCATCTCCTTAATGGAGGTATCTTATTCTAAGTATCAATTTTGACTCCACTAGCCTGTGGCGCATTAAATGTCCCCAAAATGAGACAGTCACCCCATGACCTATGCTGACAAGATTAATCTTTTTGCTCATTACAAAAGTCTAATCAATCATTCTAAAAGGATTTCATAAATTCAAGATCTTCAAACGTGGATCGTCACAAGACTTAGTTGAGCCTCGGATTCTACTTCCTCGAACCTCGCCACTTCAGCAAAAAAGTTTCGTTTGGACCTCTGATTTGTCTTTAGCGGAGGGACTTTGGCAGTGTCAGCCTCATGAATCGCTTCGGTAAAGGTAGGCTTCAGTGGATCAAATTTGTTTGGACTCTGGTAGGTCCTACTCTACGTGGGAAGCACATGGCTTTGATAGAAGGGACTTGGTGGGTCGGCTGAACCACGTGGGAGCCTAGGTGGCGAAGCATAACAATTCTAGTTGGTAGAGACGAGATAGAGGTTTTCCCTACAAATTAATATGATGCTTAGCTAATTGTATAGATCTAGGAGAATGTTGAACCTTATGTTTTGAAGTTTTGATATTAATATCTGAATTTTGACAATAAATACGTTTTTAGTTTTGAATGATTGTCATGATTTTAATGCATTTTAGTTCATTAATCATAACTGAATATTCTTATAAGTTGACACACAGTAATAATAATTGTAAAGTCTAAATGAGGATAGATATACAATGTTTTGCTACGCATAATCCTTTTAAATATTCTTCAAATTTAATGCATCTTTACATGTTCCCATTCTTTATAGAGATATTTAAGTGTCACACGTGAGGATATGTTTAATTTTGTTCGAGAGATATTATTAAACGAATTAGGAATATTGATCATTATATCTAAATAAGTGTTATCAACTAACAAAATAAATATTAAAATGGATGAATGTAAAGGGATTCAAAGTCTTAGTATTTGTCAATTACTTGAGTTCCATAGCACTTCCCATTAATTAGCTAGATCAGTTAATCTCATAGGTTTTAAGTTTTTAATATAAAGCTCTTTCAAAAATTTCTATTTTTATTAAAGTTAGATTTAATCGAAATTTTGATTAAATACTTAGTATTCTTTAGAACGAAAACTTGATTAAACTTGCTTAAATACATATTAAAGACAATGAAGCCTTACACTTGCAAGATTTTAAGTTTTTGGCATCGTTGTTGAGGAATATTGTTATTTAGTTAGGTTTTAGTTTTATTTCTAGCTGTAATAATCTTTCATATTTTTTTTCTCTTTCAACTTAGTTACTTGTTTTTCTTGATTTCATTGATAGGGAATTCAAAGAACTAATAGTCCATCAACAAATGGAAACATGTTATGCTGAATTTGATGAAGATGACATGACTATGAGATAACTCATTCCCTCTTAATCACTTTAAAACAAATAAGTATAATGCACTTGTCGATGTTCATGAGAAAGACTTCCATTGACCATTGTGAGTATTACAAAGATTATTGGGTTTCAAGTACAAGGTGCGAATGAAGTTCACTACAAAAAAACATGGTTTTAGGCACGGATATTCCGTGTCTAAAGCCACGATATCCGTTGCTAATAATCTTTACCAACGGAAAAAGACCAACTGAAAATCCGTTGCTAATTTGAGGGTGCCTGATAGTGTATTACGTTTACCAACTAAATTTCCGTGGGTAAACATCTTTCCATTTACCAACGGAATTTTCGTTGGTAAAACCTTGTCATTTCCAACAGAAA
>CAIGRT010209929.1:0-15891 GCA_903798405.1 Fraxinus platypoda
TTGCGAAAATGGTGAATTATCATCATCATCGTCAAGATCACAAGACCTTTGCAGTTCCTCAGAATCCTCATCTTCCCTAAATTGAGTCTCTAGGGGCGGATGGGAAGGTCCTACTTCACTTCTGGCCCGCTCTCGCCTTTCACGCCTATTTCCAGGCGAAGGGATCTGAGGCGCTTCACCGTAGACATGTTCGTCTCATCTTTCGATCTGAAGCAGCTCTTGTTGCCTATTTCTAGGCATAGGAAGAGGTCGATCCTACCTATTTCTAGGCGTAGGGAGAGGTGGAGCCTGCCTAGTTCTAGGTACCCCTGGGCTCAGTCTGTCGAAGACACTTACAGACCTCTGAGGTAGGTCCTCTGGTTCATAATTTGGGGAAAATTGAATGGAGGCTCATTAGGTTGTTCGGAGGCGTAATTGGTAGATGTATCAACCCTCCCTTTCCTGGGAGGCTTCCATGATGTTGGTGTCCAGCCATTTGGCTTTGAACCTCCTCTTTTTCATGGTAGCGCCCTTGTAAAGGGGCATGGAATAAATTCTTAGGGGCTGCATGCGGAAGAGTTAGTTATCCTCATTTGCCCTGCATGCTCATCAGCAGTTTATGCATAGCCATGTTCTGCTGGGTTATATTCCTCATATTGGCGGCCATTGTGGCCACTACCCTAGCAAGTCTTGCTGCTACCCTGCCCCCGTCCCTGCACCCGCCTCGCCTATGCTGTTGGTGAGGTTGCGGGTGAGTTGCTGGGACAGGATGCGAGGGTTCCCCTCCTTCAGAGTGTTCCCTCGTCCTCCAATGTGCATTTTCTTCACTACTTGAACTTGTGTCAGTAAGCTCCTTTTTTTTTTTTTTTACTAAACGTTCCATTTTTCAAGGATCAAATTGATTCTGAATCAAGCGATTTCTCTTCGGGTTTTCCAACGGTTCTTTATTCAAGAACACCCATTTTTCAAGGGTTATAAAATTCCTTTCAATTTACTTCCAACTAGCTTCTTCCCATGGGATTTTCGTGATTAAAATGTATGGTTTCCAACAAACGGCGTCAATCTATTGACCACGAAAAACGTGACGCCTATGAGACAACAGACGCTAGGCCCCACTTTTTTGTAGACAACAAATATCGGGGCCCACTCACACTAACTCAAGTAAATACCAGTGCATTTTGACCAGAGTGCCAGTAAGTGTAAACTATTACACAGTTCCATGGGTTGACACAAAAAATACACTAGAGCTTCCAGATAGGGCTTGAAGAAGACAGTTGCAAACTTTGCCAAACAAAGTAAAAACACAATAAACCTTTATTCTCTCCATTATAATTCATCCTAACTCACGAGTGAGTGTGCCAGACCCACCCTAGGAGTTACCATGATGTTTTCTTATCGAATATTATTGCTAATATACCTCTTAATCAGTTGACCACGTAACTACCTATTTTATAAATGGATTGGCGGCGATTAAAATAGACTTGGCAGCAAGTGATTATTACTTATTTTTTAGAAAAATAATATTTTTTTATTTCGTCAATTCTTGCATAGTGTGTGTTTTAGTGGGTAACATGGGAACGTGTGCACGCTTTAGTTCTTACATTGAAGCATTGCCCCCATCAGCTTCAGCTAGCTAATTCCTAATTAAAAGATTCATAGTTAAGAAAATTCAAATCTTAACCAAGTCTTTTGTCCTGTATGCAGTTACATTTGATACACGAGTATACTAAAAAAAATTATTATAAAATTAATATAGATATAAACGAATGGTATGATGAGATAATTTTCTTTTATTTTTTAGTGAAAAGGATATCATTTAGACTACCAATCATACACCGTAATATTAAGGGGCGAAAATAGAATTAGACCGAATAAGATAACAAGTATAAATGATTCATTTTTTTATTAAAAATTTATATATATATACATACACACACACACACTAAAGTATACCATAATATGATTCACCTACTACTATCTACTCTAATTTTATATTAAATTTTTAAGACCTGTCTAATACCTTAACAAATGTAAACAAGAAATTTGACATTTTCTTCTGGAGCTAATATACAATATGGCGAGTGAAAATGGAATAGTAATAGTACCAAAGGATAAAGAGACACATGAAGACTACATTTAGCAGTGTGTTCTTTGGCACCTTTACAGCAGAAACTACATTTACAAAATACTTCTGTGCCTTTACAAACTAGGCCTATGGCAGAGAGGCCAATCCCCTCCCCCGGCGACTACGACACACAGAATATCAACGTATGCACAAATTTCCAATCTCAAGACCCCGAGAGTGCACCAGCTTACAATGCCAAATCAATTTATTATGCTTCATTTGTCTCCACCTGTCCAGTGCTACCCCCATCAAAGACATTATCAGTTATAATTCCCTAAAATTCAATACAGAATTTTTTTATAAATAAAATAAGGTATAAGTCACCCTAAATTGTCTGTCCTCAAGACTAGATGATCATATATGCTGCTACTCCCATGAACAGCAATGGAGTTGCAGAAATAGTGAGTATTGCTACATTTCCATGATTTTAAAGTGCTGCTTCTATAACAGATGAATAACAAGTTTCAGAAAAAAAAGGATTTGTGCATCAATAGTTGAACTACAAAAATTTTGTTAGGATGCATCCTACAAGGAGTGATCATAAATAACATATGGTTTCTGTTAAGTATCAGAACATGCAAGTTATATTGGGTGAGAAAACAATTCTGAATGTGATGGCGTCTGAAATGCAATTGCCTCTGTAAGCATGCAAAGGAAATGATTTGACAACGTAATGATGACACTCATTCTTATAAAAGGTTAAGATTTTATACATACTGGATCTCTTGATTCTTTTTTCAGTTTTTTATTTTTTTTCCAATTTTTTTGGGTCCACGTCAGTGCTACCTTATAGGTTCCCATCCAACATAAACCAAGTTCTTATTCAAAATGCATAACATTACACTTTACCAGGCCTTGTTGAGGAAGACAAGGAGCACCCTGCATTGGTGTTGTTGAGTTCAATTGTCCCTATGAAAAGAGTAAGATTCAATTCAAATATTAAAGCTTGGAAAGGAATTGAAGGTTGTAAATGTGTAAAGTTGCGTCACCAGCCCGTGAATGCTTGTTTGGTTGCTAAAATAATAGTTGCTACTTGAAGCAACTGTGTTCATCCGCTCCTGCAACAATAATGAATATTAAGAGTGAACTCGTAGTACCAGTTCAAATAAAATGGAGACAAGAAATGGTATTTGCACACCGCTCGATGAACAATCTCTTCGGCACCACAAAAGCCTAAAGGTGTTGAAACTCTCTGAGTTTAACTCAAGAGTTTCAACAAAATTTGGATCTCTAAGACAATTTGTTATTCAACTTACAATTGAAGTGAGCAGGCGACAAAAAAAAAATGAAAAAAACTGCTCTGCATTGCAATTGTAGATAAAGACACCATACCGTCCCTGGTATGCTTTCTTGCAATCCATAAGAACAATCAAGGGCTGGTGCTCGAAAGTTTGAGTTCCCCTGCAACAAATGATACACCACAATAACAATCCAATTAAATCTCACAGCCAACAACTATTTCTAGATTACAGGTAAATTAAATCTTAAACAAGGGCTCAGAATCAAACCATTTTATCCCAGCTAGCATTTATCCCTTTGGTTAGTACCTCTTGCTCGGGATGCACCTAAAATAAAAAAAATCAACTCTCCATATATGTACACTGCTAGAATAGTACATGTGAACAGAAAGTAAAAAGAAAGGAAAGAATACAACTTTCACCTTTCCTTTTTCGAAGATGTTGCTCCTTATTTTAGTCTTGCTTGTACAGTTACCACAGGTCACATCTTCACAGACATGAAGGTCGTGGTTTGAGGGAGAACTGGGCCCTTGAACTGAATTATTTATGCTATTGCACTGTAACAAAGCTCTCTCCATCGCAACAAATGCAATACTGTAGCTCTCTGGAGATATTGACCCTTCATCACCCAGTTTAAACGCCCGCTGGCATATGTCATTGTAGAGTTGAAACCTAGAATCCCCTAAATCTAGTTGTCTCATCGTTTCCCTACTCTTTGCATCCTTTGTCCAGCGTTTTAAAATATACTTGTCTGGGATACTATGCACACCAGAAATTTGCAGAACAATCATCACATGTCTACAAAGGAAACCATTGTATTCAAATAAGCGACAAGTGCAAGAAATATCAGACGTCTTTTCATTCCATGTCACATTATAGTCTTGGTTTTCTTCAAAGTCTTGGACCTTGAATGTTGTGGTTAAACCATCTTCACTTTCAAGTTTAGGGTGACAAGCAACTACTCCCAAAACCTCAACTTGGAATTTCTTGAATACAGCATGAGTGTACCTTGTTGCCATTTGTTTCCCATAAGGTGACGGAGAAATCAGTCCTGGTGGTTTACACCATGTCTCAATATCAGCTTTTGCTTCATCTTCGTACTTCTCGAGTAGCATTGTTTTGTACTGGTGTAAAAATGCATTCAATGTAGTTTTGCGCAGCAAGAATTTATCTAAAGAAGAGCTTATGCTTTCCAGCCGTTGCTTTGTAGACAATCCTGCCAAAAATATATTTTTCATAAATGTTGGAACCCATCTTAGGCGGTCATCATACAATGAATGAACCCAAGTGTCTTTTTTTAAGTCAAATGTGTCCACCACTTTCCACCAACTATATTCAAAATGTTCTTCTGTCTGCGACTTTAAAATGCATTTACTAAATTCAGACATAAAGTTTTCATGCTGCCTCATCACATGTGCAAGCTTTTCCTGAATCTTACTCAATATGTCCCACAAACAAAAACAATGGCGAGAATGTGGTAGCACTTCAGCTATGGCTTCTTTCAATTTTTGGTCTTGATCAGTCAGTATCACTTTTGGAGCTTGACCATACATTGCTCTAAGCCAAGCTCGTATGAGCCAACCATAAGTAGATTTACTTTGATCACCAAGTAATCCACATCCAAGTAACAGGAATTGAAAGTGATTGTTCATGCCAATAAAAGGAACAAACGGCAATTTAGATTCATTCTTTCTATACGTAGTGTCAAAGAACACCACGTCTCCAAAGTTTTCGTAATCAAGCCTACTTTTTGCATCAACCCAGAACACATTTTTCAAACGCCGGTCCTGATTTAAATCTATTGCATAGAAGAAGTTAGGATTCTTGTCTTGCATGTGCAACAAAAATTCAACCATAACTTGTGCATCTCCAACTCCAAAATCTAAATGTGATCCACCAGAGCTTGCACTGCTGCTCTTTTGATTCTCAGTTTTCTTCATCCCACTAGACTCTCTAGAAATTGACATATACGGCTTTTTCGTCTTTGCCTGGATTCCATGCAGGGCATTGATATTGTTCTCATAAAAATTCATATTCCTTTGACTTTCAAGGTAATTAGCCTGCTCTAAGAAAACATCATGGTTGTGCTCCCGTACAAAACTATGAACAATCCATCTTCCATCCTGCCTTCTCTTGACATGCATGCAAGCCTTGCAATCCGTTTTAAACCAGGATCTGTTTGTTCTACCTCGTTTTTTCTTCACAGGGATGCTTCTTGTGACATCTGCAATTGGCATAGGTTCTGAATTTTCAGATGAGCTAGGTCCTTGTTTGCTGCCATATCTGGTACACACAAATTTTGCGTCGATAAATTTTCCAGATATTCTTGATCGACGACTGGCCTTTATTATGGTGGAAAATCCAATGGATTTTGCATATTCTTTATAAAATGAAAATGCATCCTGCTTGGATTCAAATTCCATGTCGTCATGTGGTTCCAAATATTTAAGAAAATCAATGGCCAGCCCATCTCTATTGGGCACTTTTTGTTTGATATTTGATGTTCCCAAGATCACATTAGGTCCCACTTGCTCTTTATCATGCACAATAATACTGGGAGCACTAACAGTTGTTCCATCCCCATTCTGTCCTTCAATTCTAGCATCTTTCATACATATGTAAACACCTGGCCCATTGTCCTTATCTTTTCTATCTTTGCCTGATGGCAGTAGGTCAATTATCATTGGGAAAAACCTCTTCTTGTTGTTCCCTTTTCCTACATGATTATGTCTAGCAAGTCTGCCTGGTGAACAAATGATCATTGCTCATTGTGGACAACAAAAAATAGAATTGGTACACGAAATCCACCATTTCAAAATGCCCAAAATCCTCAAATGATCATATAGCAATGTAAGGATAACATTAAATTTAAAGAGCTTTATATTTTACTTCAGGTTTTCCAAGATTCATCATCACAGCAAAAACTCCATCTGTAAAGGCTAACTAGTAAAGCTAAGCCCCTTAGCATGCAAAACTAGAGCTCAAACACAGGCATATAAATCAGTCTCAAAGAACTTGACAGCAAGCTTTAAAAAGGGTGTCCAAATTGCCTATAAACTGAAAAATTCATTACACTATTCAATCTAATTGTTATAGATCTTGGGAGAGTCATACCTCAAAAACTAACCGTTGAAGTTGGACAGCCCAAATCTATATAAACTACACACCGAATGCCCATACTTTCAATGTGAGATCTAAGTCCCATAACTTGTAATAGGCACTATAATAAACCACCACGCGGAGCGATCCTGGCGACCACGTCGGATTAGTTTTGCACTAGTCCATGACTAGTCCCGGATGAACACTGCTATGTCGACATCATCCACACCGCTCGATTGCAAGCGAGAGTCGTGTTGCTTGCTTTGATATTATAGATCTTGTGAGAGCCATACCTTAAAAACTAGTTATTGAAGTTGATGAGTCCAAGTCCATATAAATCACACACCAAAAGCCCAAACTTTCGACGTGGGACCCTAAACCCTAAACTTACAATGGGGACCATGCACGAACCAAGCCAGCTTTATACAATAGAAGTAGTTATCTCCAGTAAATAATCGAACAGGAAGTAAAACAGGAACTTAATTTCATTAAAGCAGAAATCTAAATCAAGCAATCACATACGAATAGCTCACAAACATTAAAAAGAAACACGAAAATTCCAATGATTTGATTACAAAGTTTCTGAGAATGTTCCAGCATAATTGACACTTTAGCAACATTACAGACCCATTTGAGACCCAAAAGCTGCTTTTGGATCCGTTTAGCTAATTTTATGAAAGAGTTTTTGGTAGTTATGAGAGATTTTAGAAGAAGTTTGTCAACTGTGACTTCCTTTAAAAGTACTTTTAAAATATGAAGTACTTTTAAAAATTAATTTTCAAACAAAAATTAAGGTAGTTTCCTCCAAAATCTCTTCTACAGGAAGCAAAAGCAAAAGACATGCCAAACGAGCCCTACCACTTCAAATTCTTTCCCACCATTTAAAAAAAAACCCTAATTAAGAAAGCATATGTCTAGTTCAAACTTCATTACATGAATACTAAAATATTCAGAAATACATTAATGTGCATAGAGAGAGGGTATAACTACTTTAGAGAGTAGAAAGTTGAACTCTTGAAGATTGTAGTAGAGAAAGGCGACAGCAAGATTGGGGGCGAGTACTAGTCTAGGGCACTGGGGAATAATGTACTGTACTTGCAATTACACTTTTACTTACTCGCAGTCCCTTTTAGGTCGCTGGGCTAGTCCTCAAAATTTTGTTGGTAGTTGGTCTTGATTTGTTAGTTGAAATATGATTTGTTCGGTAGAAATTAAAGTCAAATTCAATAATTAATTTAACCACGTATTGGATCCACAACTTTTCAATCACATACATCATCAACTTTTATTAAAATCTACAAAGAATCTGATTTTAATCCTCACCAAATAGGGGCTAAATTTATTTTTAAAATTACGAAAAAATTTATATATGCCTTAATATAAAATACTAATTCACATCTTACTATATCATGAGAATGTTAATTAAAAATACTAGATAGAATGTTAAATATGTTTAAAAATACTAGTTTTCAAAACTAAAACCATAATTTGTAACTGATATATTTTTAAATCACCCCATTTCACGTCTTTCCAATAAATGCCCTTCCACAAATAGAATTTAATTCAAAAAAAAAAAGGATGAAGATTGTAGATAATCATCTAAATACAGTCAGAAAATAGTAACATTACTACGTCGGAAAACATACTTTGAATCATCATAATCTCCTTATATCGATCAATATAGATCTCCTTGGTGAAAGATTTAAGTTCTGCATTCTTGCTGCAATATAATTATGCCTTGATATTCAACCTATTTAATAATGGTGTATGTGCATATGCATGTGTATGCAAACCGATATCCATTCAAAAAAAAATTTTGGCATTTGATGATTAGGTTTTGATAATTTCTTGGTCCATGATTCTAGATAGGAAAGACGATTTGGTGTGGATATTTGGGTTGGAAGATCAAAGAGCCCTGTTTTAGGGATTTTCTGATTAATTTGTCATGTTAAGGGCGTGTTTCCTGGAGCGTAAGTTAAGGGCGCGTTTGTATAACATCCTAAGGACCAATATATAACATTCTCAACTTTTCATTTTACCAAACCTTAGAAAAACTCAGTTAATTCCCAATTTAAAGTTAGAGATACTGCTTTTCATATTCTTCTCTAATCAAATTCTTTTTCTATAACAATAGTTACATATTAAGCCTCCGTTTGGTGCACATTTTGAAGGTAAGAATGCATTTTTACTGTTGATGTGATGGGAAATATGTGGTTGAAAAAGAAGGAAAAGTTATTTATGTGATGGAAAATATTATTTTATTGAAGAATGTGTGGTTGAAAATGAGTAGAAGAATGAGAATGAAAAAAATAATGTGGGTCAAACAAGGGCTAAGCATACAATCCGATTATCCTATGTTTGAATAAATAATGAATTTGGTGCTTAGTCGATCAAGGTATACAATATTTCTCGTAAGTTTCTGTTTTCGTTGTATTGGAAAGAATGTATCTTGAAATAGTAGATTGATGGAGAATGTGTGGTTGAAAAAGAAGGAAAAGTTATTTATGTGATGGAAAATATTATTTTATTGAAGAATGTGTGATTGAAAATGAGTAGAAGAATGAGAATAAAAAAAATAATGTGGACCAAACAGGGCCTAAGACTTAACAACTTCCTTTTGCATCTTTCATCGTAATAAATAAGTTCTTGAAATATTTTGGTATCATATATAACCTCAAAAAGAGTTATTTATATATAGTTCTTATTCTTATATGACAACTCCGTGAAAGATAAATACATATCTCTATCCCCTTTAAATAGAAACCCATGCATTGAGAGCATATCTTCCAAACTCGTCTTCATAGTCTTTGACATTCTATCAAAAGGAGCTGATCAATTGTAATTTAGCTCTATAACTCCCTTATAAATTAAGCCAAAGATAGATACTCAAACTCCACCATATAAAATAACTATCTCATCTATATATAGTTTTATAAATCTACCTCATGAACTAATTATATCATTTGAAAATAATCTTGTAAACTTTGTCGATCTGTCAACAATGATCTAAATACCATTTTGTCTCCATTTTATGTACTTAGAACCTCAAGTGAAAAGATATTTGAGGGTAACTACTTCCATTCTAAATTGACAATATTTGCAAAAATTCAATTGTTCCTGATTTTCTAAAATCCTTGTTATCTCCAACAACAAAATTAGAGATCTCAATATGGTGTTCTCTTCCTTTAATTTTATATCACCTAATAATAATAAGTAAACATCTTCAAGTTCAACTCTTTGAATAAAATATAGCTTAAATTAATCTCCAATAATCGATAAGTATCGATATTTCTCACCATGTGATAACACCACAATTTCTAAGTTCAATCCCAATATAGACAACTCTAAATTATGTTTTTTAATCATATATCTTCAACAATCTCCAACATAATCCATAATTTATCATTCCTAACCTATACAAACCTTTTTGCTCTTTCTATTCTATTTGCCAAATGAGGAATATTTTAAATAAGCTATTCGATAAAGAAGCACTAGTAACTTTTTAATCCAAGAAAATTCTCTACTCTTATTCCATAAAGAAGCCATTAACCTATCACCAATGCATAAGCCTTTTTGTATATCGCTTAAAGACCCTTAATTAAGATAATGTAACCTAAAGATATCATTCCACAATGAGTAAAATTTACATTTGACGATCGTTTTAGACTATCCAACCCATCATCCATATATTCTATAGCAAATAGATCTCGACAAGAATGAAATACTTTATTCATGATATCCAAAAATACAATTGAAAAATGGATCACCAAAATTTCATTAAATTCTTCTAACTTCAAATTTTAGCTCAAACTTCCCAATTGTATGTAAAATAAAAGAATAATCCAACGAATGGCCATGACAAAATTAATTAACTTAGTAACCCAAATATAGCATCGCCTTATTTTGCTATAGGACAACTATATCATTCATTTACTTACTATTCACCATATCATGTTGTAATCATATAACCTTATCACATACTTATGGCCATACCATATGCCCTCTAACATTTAATCACATCAGTTTTCTTAAGGTCACAATTAATAGTCATCATATTTATCACGAGGACCTTTCACACATCAATATGCCACTAAGATTCGTATTTGAATTTCTCAATCTCCATAAATTCCAATTCTACTATTCTTTACTCTTTTCTTCTCTTATTATTCTATAATATACATAGCCTCATTTTATTCCTCAAGCCATACATGCATATGTATTGAAGATGACATGCTAATCAATCTTTTCATTTTCTTTACCTCAATGCATGTTCCTTTTATTGTATTTCAAGAGTGAAAATCAATATGTGTTTCTTTGACTCACTTCATTCATATCTTTTTACCCAATTTACATAGATGTACTTATAATTCTCTTCCTTCAAAAACAATTTACCCCGCAATATGTAATCCTTGTGAGGTCTATCCATATTTTTCTCACATCCCTTGTAATCAAATAACCCATACATAATCAAAATGATCGAAGTCACATGAATGTTAATTTCCTCAATGCACAACATACATAATAACTCATTGTTCTCTATCGATCAATATTCAATATAGTATCATCATTCTAGTAGCAAGAGCTTGAGAGCTTATGATTTCTGTCACCACGACATGTGAATGTACACACTGAATATGCATGATATGCTAATGCATGAACTATGAAAACTTCCAAAACTTTATAAACCATGCTTTGATACCATTCTGACACTACCCATCCCGAATCACCCTAGTAGACTCGAAACTTGACGTCCGCTAATGATAGATGCTTACTAGATGACAAATCCACCACCAAGGCTAACTATGAATTACTACAATATATGAGCCAAATAAGATGCTTATGAAAAAATAATGTAATGGGCCCAAAATAATTATATCGTGTTTTATCAAATGAATCATATCACTCAATATGTCGTGTGATTATCACTTTGAAATCATCAAGTTCCTCCAGCTATAAAGAACTACTCGCTACCTGTAAGAAAAATCGTGGAAAAATATACAAGTTGATAGCTCAGTGAGTGGAGAAGTTCGAAAATAATTATACTTTCTCATTTATACATTTTTATCAAAAATCGAATTAACATCATTTAACAGTTCACATTATAACAACATATAATGATAATCAAGATGTGAGACATCCTCATAACCTTGTAAAATATCATCTCATAGTCATGATATAATCATCAACAGATATCCATACTATAATCTCATCACAGCATGTGTACTGAAAAATCCACCAAAAATGTACCCTTTGACTAAAATATGCAATATGATCATATGCAAATATACTGATCCTCGGCTAAACACTTTCGCCACGGACCTTAGGCCCCTCCGTGGATGAAAGTAGGTCTCAAAGACCCCTGATAATCAATTATAAAACACGATCAAGGCCCTCTGTGAACTATACGTACACGGTCAAGACCCTTCCGTGTAGGATAGAACACGGCAAGACCCCTCCGTGAACTAGAAGAAGTATATAATCACGAGTACTTTTCTAATCGATCTCAATATCAAATATGTCTTACATTCCAATTCACAAATAATCATATACAATATTTGAAATTCCATATGTATCATAGTGAAAGAAACTTTCATAATAATCAAGTAATCGAACAATTAAAACATATAATTGCACATAACCTACTAGTATAATCAATTTATTAATACTTTAAAATATTTAAGGTTTCACAAATCAATGGATAGCAATATGATTAAATTGACGAACATTTCCAAACTTTGACGCCACTGCCTGAAATAATGGCACAATAACTCAAATTAAAAACCGACAAGTAAACTAATGCAAATCGACCACGTAATTCCTCAACTTCTATATTTATTCTTGTTCCTCTATTTCTCTTAACTTTTCCTCTCTTTAATTATTTACCAACAAATCACCACACATGATCAAATCCATTAAATCACTATACTTTCTTAAAATTACTACCTTATACCTATACAACTCCTATACATAATTTAATCCAATACCTAGACTTCAATTTTTATCATTTAGTTCCATTCAAACTTGTAAAATCTGAGAAAACAAAGGTTTGACAAAAACAGCACTAAAATTCCAGAGTATTGAAGTCTGGCACCTGTTTCTGTAAACATTATCATCGAAACCATTGACAGAAATAGCACTTTCTGGGAATAATTTTAAAAGTAGCACCTGTGTAGGATTTTGTCCAAAAAATGGAAAAATGAGGTAAATCAAGCAAAATCAAACCTCAAATCCTTGTCCAACTCTAATACATCATAATTAAGTGTTTGGTATCAAATACACAATAGATTTAAACATTGAAGTTCTAATTTATAAACCCATTTCATATTTCTTCAATATATATTCAACTCCAATATCTATTCTCTCTTCCAAATCTTTAAAGTTAAGCCACTAATTACCAACCCAAATTTACAATATTGAACAACAATTATTTTCTTACCTCTTGGAATAGAAGAAATGAAGAACCTTATACTTGAGTCCATATTTCATCTTCTTCAGTAACTTCTTTTTTTCTTTTTCTTTTTCACTTCTTTTTCTCTTATCTTCTTCCCCCTTTTCTTTTTTTTCTTTTTTCTTCCTTCTCTGCTTCGTTTCTGTATGCTTCCTGTTGTCTCCAAAATGAGAAAAGGGATTACTTCTCCTTTAAGTGGATATATGTTGTACAATTGCAAGTCAAGTCCCAAATTTTCATATAATATAACATTTAGTCCTTTAAATATAATAATAGAAAATTAAATCTCTAAATTCTAATTTGGTATTATTTCTGACCCTTTAAGTACGAGTAATTACAAATTAGGTCCCATAAAATCATTTGTTCAACTTAAGTCCTTTTTTATTGTAACTTTGATCAAATAACTTCTTAACTTTGACTATGCTGAGTGAGGTGTAACAATTATCCTGGTTAAAACTCTATGGTCCTGCACCACAACCCAAAAGAGCATCAAGCAGCCTATAAAATGACAAGTAATCTAAAACTAGAAAGAAACCTACAACAGTCATCTCCTCCATAGTTGAAAACTCGTAAACATGCTCAAATATCGATACCACACTCTCTAAATGCCACAATGCAGCTAAATAAGTATGCACCAAAAATATCAACAACACAAGAATTATTGTAAAAAAAATTCAAAGATAATATTGTATGTGCCCACTATATTAATAAGAAGCACAAATCCCCCAGAATACGAAGTAATAAAGGACCATAGGGAGAGAAACCCATATGAAGGTGATGAAGAGTCGCCTAAAAACAAGGATGGTGGCTAGAGTGGAGGAGAAGAGGATGTGCTTTGAGGTGTGGAGGGAGGCCACGGTGAAGGTGACAACGATTGTGGAGAGGAGAGAGAAAGTGAAAAAGGTAAATGGGTAGTTGATAGCGCTTCAAGAGAATGGGTGGACGAAAAAGGATTGGGCTTGGATCACCAACATTTTCTTATTAGCGCAATACTCCGAACTTATGGACATATTGCCAAAAACCTCATACCTTATCAAATTGGCCGAAAATCCCCTTATATGACCTTTAAGGTGCAAATCATCGTCCAATTTCGTTAGTTTAAATGTTAAAAACAGTAAATAAAAAAATAAAAAAAAAAAGGGTCAAAATTAAAAAGAAATAATTGCAGGTGTGCTTTCAAACTTTTTTTTTTTGTAAATTATACCCAAAACATTTATTTGTACCACCCACAATCACAAACATTTAAAACTTTATTTTCTTCTCCAATCCTCACCTCATCCCACCCCCACCCCCCACCCCCCAACACCCCAACCAAACCAAACCCAATAATTCTTGATTTCTTCAAGATTAACCAAATGGCTTACATTGGCATCTTTAGCCAGGATTTCTTTAGCTTTTCCCCTTGGATGAGCGCCTAATCGATCTCTGATAAAGAAAACTCGGAAATGCCAACAAAAAGGGTGCAAAAGTTTATGCCAATTTGGATTCTCTATGGATCATATTCATGTAAAGCCCAATGATTGTGGTTTAGTCAAAATTACAATTTTTTTAGCAATAAATAAAAAAATGTACCTATTTAGCCCTCATTTGGTAGAAATTAAAACTCATATTTTAATCTAAGTCAAAATTAACAATTAATTTTAACCACACATTTTATGGGACCCACAATTTCAACTACACATTTCATCAATTTTTATCAAAATTTACTAAAAATTTGATTTTAATTTCCGCCAAACATAATCTTAGTGCAATCAGGGGTTTCATCAGCAGGGTAAAAATAGACCACCACAGGCTTGCCTTTGAAGTTAGAAAGACTTACATTCCTCTCATCCTCATCTTTTGATGTAAATGGTGCGGAATCGAGCCGACGCCTTCAAAGGAAAAAAAGAGAGAGAAAATTAAGCTATTTGTACATCTTAGTTGACATTCCATGATGTAAAAAAATCAAGATCGTTAATTGTTTTAAGTATTATTCAAATCAATGAAAAATTTTCAATTAATTTTAACCACAATTTCATGGATCCACATCTTTTTACCACACATTTAATCATCGTTTATCAAAATTTGCTAAAAATCTAATTTTAATCAACATCAAATAGGGGTTAATAATAGAAAAATACTGCAATTATTATTTTTAGATGGGAAGAGATTTATCGCTTTCAGAATAATTTTTACTGTAAATAGATTGATACAAATGCATTTGGGCGTGTTACAAAAATGGCCACCACTGCATTGTTGTTGCAGCTGGCTATTTGCAACCAAAATTAGCACCACCTTCTAATTCCCTCAGCCAAATTTCACTCTCATTCCTTTTCCCTCCGCTGGTTGTACTGAAAGAAGCCATGGACCTTTCTGAGGAAAAGTGTTAAGATTTGGGGTTCCATCTTAAAAGGTCAACCTTGTTAAGATGAGTAGCTCAAATTCTTATAAATTGATCTATATTTTTATCTTTATTCGGTGTGAGATTTTATCCCTTAACATGTGGCTCGTTTGAGCATACCAATCTTGAAATTCGTGTGCTCAATTTTTTTTTAGTCTTAATCGGATCGAATTGCTCGTTGGAGCTTAATGGGCTTTGATACCATATTAAGATTTGAGGTTCCATCTTAAAAAGTCAACATTGTTAAGAAAAGTAGCTCAAACTCTTATAAATTGGTCTGTTTATGGACTTGCAACTATGAAGAAGAGCTATGAGTTGTTGAAGAGGATGACTGTCGAGGGTCTCTTTCTATTTTTCAGTTACTTGTCTTCTTGTGTGCTGCTTAATGCTCTTTTTGGGTGTATTGTATTGGAGGATCATGGAGTGATAACCAAGATAATAGATGGGGTATTCATTGTTGGTGGAATGGTGATTCGGAATCTCTCTAGCCTATTAGTTTTGAATGTGTTAATTCATTATGTTGGCAAGAGCTATCATCATCAATTGATTGACAAGCACGCTTTGTATGATTACATCAGTGGATATCTTGAGAAGTATGTGTAGGAAAGTTGTTTCAATATCG
>CAIGRT010209933.1:0-16353 GCA_903798405.1 Fraxinus platypoda
ATCATGCTTAACACCGACTCCCTGTAATAGATAGGCCCCCATGTCCAGGGGGCCAGCTGGCTGCCTGGCCACCTGTGGTCCTGTACATATATGTTATTCGGAAAATTATAGAGATCCTATTTGATGTTTTTGATAATTTACTTTGTAAAAATTACACGAACTCGGAACTTCTATTATTTCAGATTTTGAATATGCATATTTATAATGAAGTTTATGACAATTTTAGAGGCGTCTCTCCATTTTAAAAAATTATACAAACTTTCTTGTTCTTATATAATCTATAACTTACCTCAACGTCTTACATTTCATCTTTTAATTCCTTTAACAATAATATAACACATCAAATACCATTTTAATATTTCTAACTGAATCAACATTAAAGTATTGTTTATACTATTGATTTCTTGAAAATACACCGACTGATACTATTGTTTAATGATAAAAGTGTCATTGAGATCTAATTTTAACTTATAATCAAGATGTTTTTCTTTTTTTCAAACTTAAATTTATCAATAAGCATAATAAAGATGGAAAATATAATGATGATAATAGATTAATATATGAAATCTAGGGCTTGTCAGGGCCTGCTTTTTGAAGCAAAAAATTTAATTTCATAGTCATTACGTGTAAAATCAGGCTGTCTTTTTTGACTAGCCATCTCAGGGGTGGGGTGTACCTTGGCAAAGCAACGGTCAATGTTTCAATTTTAAATGAAGAATCAGCACCAGACACGTTCCTAATATGTATTTATTTCAAATATATTTCGCATTTAAGTTATTATATACTTTGATTTGACAACTCCATCCTCATGATCGCTATTTTCATCATGATCAATATAGATTATATAATTTCGAACCAATTTTTGTACTCAATTATAAAAAATTTCCCTCATGATAACTTCTTATTCGTTGATATTTTCACTATATTTTAAATAAACATGATATCAACTTCAATTTAAAGTTGGATTTTTAAATATGATTCACTGATTTTTAAAAAGAAAAAATATATATATAAAATAATAAAAATTGAGTTTGGTTCTCGATTCTGATCCTTGTTTCTAGGACCAAAACTAAATGGTTCCCGATTCTAAGAACCAAAATCATTAAACTTTTTTATGGAATCTGACTGAATCGTTCGATTTGATTTGGTTTGGTTTGATTTGATCCGATAACTGTATCCACCCCTATAAAAAAAACTACATTATTAATATTGCCAATGATCACTAATTCGAATTGTATTTACTTTTGATCATATTTCATATAGAATGTTTGGTAGACATTTACGAACACAGATATGAAGACGGAAAGTCGCAATAATTTTGTTAATTTGCTCATATGTGTCGCGCGTGTGGCTCGAGATATGCATGCGACTGTAGGACCCACTTCATTTGCATGGTTTGTGGCCCTTTAATTGCGGAATCTAAATGGAACCGCCCAAAAAGTTCGAAAATTCTACCCTCTACGTTGGGTTAAATGCAATGCACATCACTCAACTTTAAATGGAGTTTCATCTTGATCACTCATCTTCAATTTGACATAATTAGATCATTTAACTTTCAAATATGGTGACTTACTATCGCCGGTTTATAACGTTAGGTCATAACTAATGGATAGCCTATATGTAAAAACGCATTTTTAGTTCATACGAATTTGTTTTAAAAGAAAAGGTGATGTCATTCAGAGGATCCCTTTCTCGAACTGGAGGTTTGGAGAATGCTGCAATCAAAAGGATTTCCCTAATCCTCCCTTCTCGAAAGAAGAAGCAATGACGCTATTTGAGAAATAAGCATCGGCTAACTCTGTGCCAGCAGCCGCGGTAAGGCACGTCAATCTTTTGCTTGTTTTAAAAATAATGATATATAATATCACTGATACTATAACACCGATTTAAGTGACACTACGTGATATGCTAAATTAACTATAAAATTATGTAACCCATTTAATTGTACATTTATTCAGTGGCAATGGATGCAATGACTAGATTTTTAAAGTAAGTCGAAATTAGATAACTCGATTGCACCATATTAAAGATTAGTGGCTAGATCGACGTAATGAGTAGCTCGAATGCAACTTCTCTCAGAGTTGAACAACACATCATGCATTTAATCCCTTTACGTTGGATACCAGTTTCATTATAGTGTCCTCTAGTTGGTCTCAACTTCTGCTTAATTGCTTGTCCCCACCATGCCAAAAACAAAGGGAAAAGAATTGTCTGTCCCGTGGTATCAAAGTGGGGCTAAATTAGTACGCTTTTGCGTATCCATGTTTTAATTCCTTGAATCATAGCCGCTGATTACGCTTTAACTTTCTTCCGTTTGACGCAAAGCTATTTGTTGCATTACACCAACTAACTACACTTCCTTTTCACATCTATTTCTTGGTGCGTATAGCTTATACTATGGAACTTTTTATTTTTCTACAAATTTTAGGGCACACTAACTTTCTTTTTAATGTGGTTGTACAATTAATATAAGCACTAAACGTTACGCGGGTTTTACTACTATAAAAAGAAATAGTATATTGATAAAAAAAAAATCCCCCTTGAAACACGTAATTTTGAAAAAAAATGTTTCAAATTGTGGTGAACGTCTTTAGGTATGTGGAAGTTTGAATTCTCACTCTAAATCTTCTATTCGTTTGGCATTTGAACCCCTCTATTAAGCCATTAAAGGTCCAAGAAGATAAAAGTACAACGGTTTGGCATTCTTTAGATACCTTGCAAGGATCCTCGTCTCAAACGAGCAAAAAGTTATGCGTAGGAGATGAGTTTCATTCTTCTTCACCAAACTTCTTACTTTCAATCCCAAAAATAAGAAATAAAAGAGCCATCTTTCCTCCTATAAGGGAAAGTTGTCAAATATTATGTAAAAGTGGTAGAACGCATGCCGATCATGCACTCACTAGGATGCCACACCCAAAAATTGAGGGTAGTTAACGATAATTCGGTGCTTATAGTATGGTCGATTACTCACTTTGAGTGAATTGTTACCTTTATAGATCTTTAAGTATGGAATGAAAAATAGAGCTATCAATCTTAAAAGCGAGTCACAGTCGTATGTTATAAGAGATTGCAAGTTGTAACGTGCTACATGTGTATTCATTTGTGAACCCAGTTGGAATATAGAATAAAACAGTTTAACTACCTAATAAAATGACCCCACATTAAAGAGCTTCATATTTACAAAAGCTTCTCATTTTACCAAAAAGGATCTTAAATACTACTCCAATTACACAACTGCCACTGATACTCTGTTTGAGCCTCCCCTCCATAAGTAGTCCTCTTCCCTCCACACCTTCCTCCACATCTCTCACTCATACCCACATTCTCGTTTCTTCAGTGAGACAAAATGGGTTTAGTCGGTCGAGTGTGCAACGTAGCTTTTCTCCTCTCACTTTTGTCACTGGCAGTTCAAGCCAGAATCCCCGGAGTTTACAGCGGTGGATCATGGCAAGGTGCCCATGCCACTTTCTATGGAGGCAGTGACGCTTCCGGCACAATGGGTGCGTAAAAATTTCGTAGACTGGTATAGTTTTCCATTAGACGTGTGATTCTAACACATTTTATGTTCAGGTGGTGCTTGTGGATATGGCAACTTATACAGCCAAGGATATGGAGTAAACACCGCCGCCCTCAGCACGGCTTTGTTCAACAACGGCTTAAGCTGCGGGGCGTGCTTCGAGATCAAGTGTTCTAACGAACGACAGTGGTGCCACGCCGGCAGCCCTTCTATTTTCATCACTGCCACCAATTTTTGCCCGCCTAACTACGCTCTGCCAAACGACAATGGCGGCTGGTGCAACCCGCCGAGGTCACACTTCGACCTCGCCATGCCCATGTTTCTCAAAATCGCCGAGTATCGTGCAGGAATTGTTCCGGTAGTTTACCGTCGGTAATGTTTTCGTCCCTTTTGCTCTGTTTTTTACCGAGTCAAGTTGTGTTCGATACACTTGTATGCATGCTTACGAAAATCAAATCAAGTTATTACATATAGAACACAAATATGGACGCGAACACGTATCTAGATCAATCACGCTACATAAACGTGCTGACATAATTCTTAACGTAATGTTATATGGCAATGGACTATTTAAAACACAATCAACTTTTTCATCCAATCATATCTTGTCATACCCATTATATCAACAATTATGTCACATACTTTCTGACAAAGTAGCATTATTCAGTTTCCAATTAGACATGTGAGACAGTTTTTAGTCCCTTTCATCTCCAAATATTTTTTTTTTAGTCTCCATCAAAATCAAATTATTTTAGAGCCGACCCATTTGGGAGTATAGATAATAGCATCCAAAAGAGTAAGGGCAGTAAATGAAATTCGAACAAAATGCATAGATTAGTTGGTTGTCAAACTGGTAGCAATTAAAGCCAAGCAAACATCATCTTTAACATTAATATCGGGACCCACTTTATCAATATTACATTCGTCTTTTCAAAATTTTAATGTAAAATCAACAAGTAACTTTTAAGTACAACTAAATATGAATTAACTTGGTACATTTTTTTATGATTGCAGGGTGCCATGCAGGAAGCCAGGGGGAATAAGGTTCACCATCAATGGATTCCGTTACTTTAACCTAGTTTTGATCACCAACGTAGCGGGAGCAGGAGATATCGTGAGGGTGAGTATTAAAGGGTCGAGGACCGGATGGATGAGCATGAGTCGAAATTGGGGACAAAATTGGCAATCAAACTCAGATTTGGTTGGTCAAGCACTCTCATTTAGAGTGACCGGCAGTGATCGACGCACTTCGACCTCATGGAACTTAGTTCCTCAACATTGGCAATTCGGTCAAACTTTTGTTGGGAAGAACTTCAGAGTCTGATATGTAAAAGTCTAAATTCCATAATTAATTAATTAATTTGCCCTTTTTTTGACTGTTGGGTTTAGTGATTTCTTGAGAACTGTGAAAGTTAGTGGAAAAATGTTGTGTGGGATTGGGTAAACAAAAAAAAAGGAAATTTCTACTTTTTGTAATGTGGGAATTGAGAAAGGGAAGAGAATCAGAATAGCTGAAGCGGCTGCACCAGATTGTTGCCCGCAGCTATTTTATTCTTAAGAGAATTGTAGTATAATATTGTTATGTGATATTTAAATTTATATATTTCCAGTCTTACTTTTATGGAATTGGGGTTTTCTCTATTTTTCTAGGAAAGGGCTTTTCATAGTCGGTTTTGCTACGGGTACATCACGATGTACATTACGGTGTCCACCCCCTGATATAGGATGGGACCCACTTAAATAAAAAAATATTTTATAAAAGTGGGTCTCACTCCCATGTGAGAGGGGTGTATATCTTGATGTACATCTTTTGATGTTTATCCTTTCATAGTATTGTCAAAATTTAACGAGAATTCAAACTTCCACATACCTAAAGACGTTCACTACGGTTTAAAACATTTTTTAAGTTCTATAGGTGCACAAAGCACAAAGCACGACATATAAAATTTCTAACGTTTTCATAAAAAGGAAAAAATAAATTCTAACACTTTTAGTTTATTTATCTTTTGTCGTCAATTCATCACAAGTGGATCTTTGGATTCCTACTATATTCTCAAAAGGTACAACAAAATAATGCTTCGGATACCTTTGGAACAAGAATGTTTCTTGCTTGCTTTGAGTCTGGTTGAAATCATTTTATATATATGGGGAGTGGTGGGATCAGTTTGGTTTGGTTGTACAACGTGGTCCATTTCCAAGTTTTGTCCAAATTTTAATACACCGTTCTGGGCCTAAACCTCCAGCTCATTTTAATTACAACCATGTACCAGAATAAATGACGTAATGTCACGAGATATTCTATTATTGGATTTTTTAAAATACAATTATCTTTCCATGAAGTCACCTCCTGTCATTTAGGATTCGACATTGCTCTGACATTATTCATCTGGCAAAGTGGTTTAATACTTCTAATTAATGTACTTTCCTATATTGTTTAAATAAATAGAGATTGTGATCATAAAGACATTTGATCAATATTATTGTCAGAATTAGAGTGTGACCCGAATATTATTTAGAAGACTAATTGGAAATTCTACTTAAAGTTGACTTGAGAATTATACTTGGAAGTCTATCTATGAATTCTAGTTAGAATTCAATTTAGGTTGGGAGTTCGGAATTTATTTCGGATTTGAAGAGGACATAAAGGAGTCCAAGTTGTAATAGAAGATGAAGAAATCGTGCGAGGAAAAGGAAAAGGAAAAAATGAATAGGCGTTTGCTACTTGCTTAGCTCTCGCTCGAGCGCTCAGAACAAGAGAATTGGCACTTGCTTTCCGCGAGGCAGTCGCTCAAATGGCAAGCCACCGCTCACTTCCGTGATCGTCGATCGAGCGACGGTCTTATTCGGATTTTGAACAGTTCTCATTTTTGGTAGATTTTTTAGTCCTATTTTATCCCCGACCCTCCATTATTGTATAGACTTATTATAGTTGAACTCCACCAAATCACATGCTCTTCTTTGCACTATATATACGAGGAGTATACCTATTAAAAAAAAAAAAACAATCCTTACATTCTACACAATAACTTGTAATCCTCCATTATTAATATTAACAAATTCCCCTATTCTGCCTGTGGTATAATTTTACCACGTAAATCTTGTGTTCTTGTTTGATTTTCATATTACTATATTACTCATTCCTTTATTTACAAATCAAGTGGTATCGGTACGCACATAATTCTTAACAATTACAGATGAAGTATACAAATCAAATAATGCTAGAAAAACTTTATTATTGAGAACTTAGCCTCATAAACTAGTTGTTCATAATAGCATAAACTAGTATAGGTTCACATGAATCACTCGAGCTCTCGACAAGTATCATTGGGCTAGAAAACAATCAACATTCTCGGAGCACAAAACATGCAAAAAAATGAAATATTTGTCCTCAACACTATTCAGTTCCTCTTTTGCTTCTCTTTTAAAATATTTCACTGTTTTGAGTATTTGTTCAATCCCCTCTGAAAAGAGATCCTTCCTCTTTGCATTGGAATTCCATAGGTCGGGCAACGGACATCTGCCACTAGGGTTGTAATCGTTGCTCTTGTACACTTTATCACTCATATTGGACTTTAGCTCGATAAGTCATATAATGGTTAAATTGACATTTATAATTCAAGTTTCAACGATCTATCCACATCGAAGTATCCATAATTGAAGTTGGGTGTAAATTGAAAATTTTACCATCCAAATTACATATGAATCCTTAAGCCAAACTTTTTATACTAGAATTAATTTGTGTTTGGTTCGCGTATGGAATAATTTATTAAAGTTTTTACCCTATTAACTTTTTACTTTACATAAACTATAACAATTCAATAAAAAATTTAAATTTAAATTTAAATAATAAAAATAAATACTAAATAATTGAGATGTATCATATAATTAACTAAATTAACAGTCATGACGAAATTGAGAATTCGTGAGATATAAATTCAACATAAATTATAATTATTCCCTATTGATTGAGTAAAACCTTGTCAAATATTTTGATAAGACGAGACATTATTTTTCAAAAAGACTTCAAAGTGGGAAACCAAAAATCGCCGTCTGTGGGAATCGAACCCACGACCACATGGTTAAAAGCCATGCGCTCTACCAGCTGAGCTAAGACGGCCAATTGAAAACCATTTGTCGACTTTACAAACTAAATGAACTGGGACAGATTTAGCACTACATGTTTTTTTTTTTTGCTATATGTTATGTCAAGTAAAATGATCGATTGTGCTACATGTACATAAATTTTTTATATAATGATTTACATACACATGATGTGTGATGTGATGAGTCAGAATTTTTTCAACTAAACAAAAAACGAATAAAGCTATTTGTACAATCTTTGTTGACAATTTATGTGTTATCAAGATTCGTTCTGTTGATTTAAAAAATAGTTTTAAAATGAATCATGTAAATTCCCGTCAACTCATGATTGTCAACAAAATTGTCAACCGTGATTGTAAATGTAGCATGGTTCACAAAAAAAGAACCCCCGCACTCTCTTTTTGACACATTATCTGTAAATAAACAATTATTTAACTCTTTATAGACAAGTATTCGTAAAACCTCCAACAATAATATTCATATAATATTCATATATGGATTGTCAAGCACCACCAACCTCATAAGCATAGTTAAAAAACTACACAATTCACAGATAGTATTGAAGAAGATTTATCAAAAAAATTCGTGTAGGGCACTTTTAAGGTAATGTAAAACATACGAGTATTTTCAATGCAACGATGTGCATAGTTGTTCATGTGAGAAGAAAAATGTGGATGAAGAGAATAATGTTTCCAATAGAGTCATGGATTTGAGAAATTGCGATCCACGTGTACATGAGAGATGTTGTAGAGAGAATCAAGATATATTTTCAGTAAATATGACTTTACTATATTATTTCAAACTTAACATAACTATTTAGAAACATGTTGATTTTCAACTTCAACGAGTAAAAAAATCGTTTGAAACTGAATCGAACCTAGACAAGGCTAGGAAAAAAAGAGGTTTTGCCTCCCGGGGCATAGCTCAGTGGTGCAAAGGACATGAGTGAGGTAGTCTCAGCTGAGCTGACAGCCGCAGTGTGAGTGCTCGATTTCTGCCTCCTACAAGGTATGTAATTGGACTTTTTGTGGGCACCAGTATGACAGCTCTCGTACCCTAGCCTGTTAAGGTATATTCCGCGATTTACCTCTTCCACAATGCTCATGGGACGGGACGGGACCCTCAAGATTGGGGTCAACTTGTGGAAAGAGTGATGGTGGCCATGACCGTTGACACTTAAAACTAATTTAAAAATTGTCAATACTTTGAAGACAAAATCCAACCGTCGATCAGAGGCAGCTAAAATCTAGTCAAAATTATCCAGTTCACGCGCTTTTTTTCCATCTCTTCCTTCCTCTTGCCTCGCAGCTCCCTCAGCTGTGACTCTTTGGTGCATCTATTATGTGTATATAAACGAATTCAAAGTCGTGTTCATACAAGCTGATATAATTATACAGAGTTTGTTACAGTTACAAGATTCGAATTTAGACATATAAAGTTGTGATATACATGGATGAAATGGGCGTTCCCGGCGGCCAGTACCCAGATTTTCCGGCGGTTGCAACCCACGGAGGGCAATATATACAGTACAATATTTTTGGGAATTTCTTTGAGATCACCACCAAGTATCGACATCCGATCATGCCTATTGGGCGTGGGGCTTATGGTATCGTGTGGTAAGTAATTTTTGGATTATTTAATTTTAGTATCTGATCCCCCTTTGATTATTTCTGACTGATTGTACTATTTGTTTGCATTTTGAAGCTCGGTTTTGAACTCGGAGACTAATGAGTTGGTGGCGATTAAGAAAATTGCCAATGCTTTCGATAATTATATGGACGCAAAGCGGACCCTTCGTGAAATCAAACTTCTTCGCCATCTCGATCACGATAATGTTTGTATTTCTCTCCATTCTGGATTGTTATATTGATTTTTCTTTCTAAGACATGAAATTAGGACCCCAGACTTGAAGTTTTATATAAGTTTGTTTGTTTTTCAACAAATTGTGATACTATAGACCGAATTACAAGCTGCAAAAAAAGCCTATGTGAATTTTAATCGAGTAATGCTATTTGTTCCGGATCATCCCAGCACATGTGGCATTAAATGATCAAACCAAAAAAGCGAGTCCTTACATTTAATTGTCCTAATCATTTCACCTAAAATCATCCGCCACAACACACGAGGAAGATCCCGCTGGGTCATATAGCATTATTCATTTTAATTTTATTTTGATTCGGTGTTATTCTAATCTTGTGTTGGATTAAGGCAAATTAAGTTATGCAAGTTCTTATCTAAGCATTTCACGTAATGAAGTTTTTCTTTCCTATGGCGATAATCAATTAATCTGTATGGAGGCCTCAAAATTGCGGCTGAATGTGTATTATTTTCCTTATGGAATAGTATGTATATATGAAGTAGTAGCATTTTCAGTCAGTTATTTGACACTTTGCTGAATAATTATGGTGATCACTTGTTGATATATCCATTATTCTTATGTAGTTATGCCTGGCCTCTGCATATAATTTTCTCTCCTATATCTAGTATTATCCTTGAATAGTTAGAATATTTAAGACATCCAGTATAAAATTGGAATACTACAAATGCTTTCCAACAAAAAGGATGCCATGTAGAATTCTGAGAAGTGGAATAGTATCTAGTGCTAAAAAAGTTCTTTCATGATAGAGAATATATCCCTTTAGGTTTTATCTTCATAAGTTCAAATTATCATCAAATGAAAAAGTAAGAATTTCGTGTTGTCTGGTAAGATATTAATTTAGGCCAAGGTACTAAGCTCAAAAATGGTTACAGGTTGTTGGTATACGAGATGTTATTCCTCCTCCTTTAAGGAGGGACTTCAGTGACGTCTATATTGCTACAGAACTCATGGACACTGATCTTCACCAAATAATTCGATCTAATCAGAGCTTATCAGAGGAACATTCTCAGGTAACACTTTCTTTTCTAATTTCAATTTTGTTTAGCAAAAATTACAAGCCAGCGCTAACATTTAGTCTACTTCCAGTACTTCTTGTATCAGATACTTCGAGGGTTAAAGTACATACATTCTGCCAATGTGATCCATAGGGATTTGAAGCCCAGCAATCTGTTGTTGAATGCTAGTTGTGATCTTAAGATTTGTGATTTTGGCCTTGCTCGACCTGCCGCAGAGAACGAGTTCATGACAGAATATGTTGTGACCAGATGGTACAGGGCACCTGAACTGTTGTTGAACTCCTCAGAATACACTGCAGCAATCGATGTGTGGTCAGTTGGTTGTATCTTTATGGAGCTTATGAACAGGAAACCTTTGTTTGCTGGAAACAATCACGTGCATCAAATGCACTTATTGATAGAGGTGAGACTAAATGTGACAATCTCAAGCTAGCATCTAAGGCTTCAATTTTTATTAATGTACTAGTTACGTAGCTAGTTATGGGGATTGTAATGTAATGTCCCTCCCTGTCTAAAATCTGCTCTCTTGTTAGCCAATTACATGTTAGTGACAGGACTATTGATACGTATTTAAAAATTATAGCCAACCTCTTTCATTGATAACTAATTGAGATAACTACTGACATCAAATCTTCCACATGATTAACGAGTTACTGGCAATTGCTTATGTTTGATAATGTTTTTTTGTAGCTTCTGGGAACGCCTACTGAGGATGACCTTGATTTCACCCGAAATGAGGATGCAAGAAAATACATCCGGCAACTTCCTCGACATCCTCGTCAGCCTTTAGCAAAGGTCTTCCCTCATGTAAATCCGTTGGCCATTGATCTAATCGATAAAATGTTGACAATCAATCCCATGAAGAGAATTACAGGTAACTTTTGTTACTTTCCTAAAACTATTTTGTTTGATATGTGTGCAATTGCACATATTATAACCAATAAAGAAAAAAGCTGTTGATTCAAATGAATTTCTCGTTAATCACCATGTAAATGACAATAACATCAGAAACAGTTGTACCATCATGGTCATCTTTATTTCCTAGATAAATGAAAATATAACTTTGATTTGAGGTCTCAGATCTGAGTAAATAAGCTCAATCCTGTAGTCAGGTGTCTGAGTGTGAAAAGTAAGATATTTCACACCAAATATATGTTCACAAAGATTTCAACCAAAATTGATGATTAAAGTACTTCAGTTGGATTCATCCATTAGTGAGCCTCCTTTGATGCAGTTGATTAGTGTCTAAGGCAGCCAGGCAGGTGCCTCAAGTCATGTAGGATACAGGATAGGAGAGAGCTATACAAATACAAATCAAGGTTGGAACTCATTCTGCAAGTTGAAGTTTTTTCTGAAACTTAGGCTTTGCATTTCTAGTTCAGACAACAAAACTAGGTAATAAGATGTCCTACGATGATGATTATGGTGTCCCTTTTCAATTCAAATATAGTTACTAGAACCATTTGTGAGACAGTAGAGTGCATCATATTTATTAATGTCAGTCTACTTTGTATGTTCGTCGTTTTAATCTGTATAATATGATTGATTCTAAAATAACACTGCTATGCTAGTGAACTAGTTTCTACCGTTATCATTAAATACAGTCACTAATTAGATCTTTTTCTGCTTTGATCCAGACTTCCAACAACTTTAAAACTTAATCAAGATGCATAAGACTGTGACACAAGAAAAAAATTATTAACTCAACTGGATAGTGTACTTACCTACCCGAAAAAATATTCAAGGATATACATTATTAAATATTTGTTCATTGTGAGATTACCATCATTGTTTTTCAAATAGGTAATTTGGTCTTTTTGTGCAGTGGAAGAAGCTTTGGAGCATCCTTATCTTGAAAGATTACATGATATAGCTGATGAGCCAGTATGCCTCAAGCCATTCTCCTTTGATTTTGAGCAGCAAATTTTGTCTGAAGAGCAAATTAAGGATATGATTTACCAGGAGGCCTTGACACTAAATCCTGAGTATGCGAAATCACTAGAGCATTTGATTAAGACATGATTCCAATTCGACGATTTTAACTGATATAGCAGACGAAAGCTATATGTAAACAATACAAGTTGCTGATGAACCAGTAAAGATCACTTTCCAGTTAATTCTTCTGTTTTTCAAGTTTCTATTCAGATTAGGCAGGTCTTGCGAGAGGTATTGTGTTCAATAAGTAGAGTTGTTCTTATTTCGAGGGCTTGAAACAATTTTTTATTTTTGTTATCATGTTAAATTGTATTGTGTATAAATGCTTTATATGTAATTTCGTAACTTCTATTCCAGATAAATGCCATTGAATCCAATAAATATATTATAGTGTTCGGTAGTTTTGCTATCTCGGCCATCTTTGCCCTAAAATATGTGATTAATTAGTGATTGAACAAAGAATGTAGCAGTTCTCTCATGTTTTTAAGTAAAAGATTGTACCAACAGGTTTTCCTTCTTTGAGAAGTACTTTATGGATTTGATGTAGCAGTGAATTGAACGGTAAAAAGAATTTATGTAGCTGACCTAAACTTACACAGGATCAATAATTAATTTTATTAGTTTTTGACAGATACAAGGAAATACTACTTTGCAGAGTTAAACTTGGGGTATCTTCGGCACACTTCTAAGGAAAAGAATGTGGAGAAGAAAATGATATTGGTTCATTGGGCAATGACTGTCTTGGAAGTTCACCGTATTAGAGATGCATGTAAGAGATGGACTATATATAGATTAAGAAGACCGTAGTTTAGAGGAGACTTAAACTAATTGTTCCGATAACCCTGATCTTGGACTGACCATCCCGTGCTCTCTCTCACAACAAACACACACTTTACGGTAATAGAGTGTGTTTTCTTCTACTCTAGCCCATATCCAGCCCAGCTTTGATTCTAAAAGTGTCTATCCATCTTTGGGTAGACTTTAGGGGATATTCGGGAAGATTTGACACTCAGAGGTTGGTAGTCGGGCGATTACAAACTGAAAGGATCAATTCTGTGTGATTGGGGTGATTTTAAATTTGGTGCTTTCATGCTTATTTTGATTATAACACAGCTGGATCTAGGCCAGGAGCATAACTTCCACATTATTGTTTGCCTTTTGGAATAATTCTAATGCAATCCTAGTTGTACTCATAGTGTGCCCCTTTAGTGTCACTAGATTTTGTCTCTACCATTTTGCTTTCGTTTACTAATTGTGTTGGAGTAGGGGGGGGGGGGGGGGGGAGTTTTACGGTCTTTCTCATGTTTTGATGCTATAATTCGGTCAGTTGAGATGCAAGCATTAAGCTCACCTAGTATTCAAGGAAATGTACTTGCAATAGTGGAGGGGTAATCTCTTATGAACACTCTTATACTTTGGTTTGGAAATATTTTGACAGTAATCACTAAAATTGATTTGAGTTCCGTTGTATACTTATTCGTGGAGAATTATATTTCAGTTTAGTGTATAGGATGGTAGTTAATCTTTAGCCACGTATCTCGTCAACTCAGCTATTGTTATTCTTCTTTAATACAATTCATGAGGATTCCTGTTGTAATGAGAATAGTGAAGTTTGGTCGATTATTCATGATAAGAGTCTGAGACGATATTTTTCATCCAAAGCTTGCGGTGTGGTCATTTCACCTTCGGTTGGTCGGTTCATCCGAAGCTGGCATTGTCAATACAATGTTGTTGATTTAATTACCTAACTACAATTTATTCATTACGTACATCACTATTTGAGTATCTGATGACCATATAGATACATCAAATGTTCTGATTGTACTATGTATGAAAATATATACAGCCTCAACTACCATTAGTGTTGAACACATATCTGTACCCAAAATCCTATCATTTGCTTTACATCTCAAATCAAGTCTGTATGTAGGCATAATTCTGACAGTAGGACCCATCCACATAGAATTTCTGCACATTTGTGGGGGTTTCCTGTTCTTGCAATGCCTTATATAAATATCAAGAGGTGACATTAATTGCATAGAAATTGCTAGCTGTTTTGCATTCTACATGGAAAGTATAAGTTCAATCTCTGGTGATGGAGAAGCTCAGCTTCACAGCACCGCCAAACCCAAACACGACGGATGGATCACCTTCCCCTTCATCACGGGTCTCTCTCTGAATTCCGTGTTTTCATTTGGTTTATCCCACCATAAAAAGGAACATGCACTTGTAGTTTCTTTTGAAGTATATGAATGCATATATGATAGTTATTGAATGTTTCTTTTATCAAAGCAGCCACTTTAGCTGGGTTAACGGTAGCTGCAGGAGGGTGGCTGAGCAACCTAATTGTTTACCTGATCGAGGAATTCCATATAAACAGCATCGACTCTGCTCAAATAAACAACTTGGTTAATGGCTGCACAAGTTTGTTTCCTATTGTTGGAGCAATTGTTGCTGACTCGTTTCTCGGTTCTTTCACTATCATCTGGATTTCCTCTCATTTCTGTGCTGGTAATAACACAGTATCTCATCATTACAAGAATTTCTTCTACACTCTAAAATTTTCTGATATTTTCCTCTAAAACCTGCTGCAGGGTCTACTACTTTTTCTTCTTATGGAAACATTGAATGGCTTCAGGCCTCAAAATTGTCAAAATGGAAGCACGCCATCTAAAATTCAATATGCGATGTTATATTTAGCATTGACACTGGTGTCCATTGGGGTAGGGGGAACCCGCTTCACTTTGGCAACAATGGGAGCTAACCAATTTACAAATGCTAAACATCAAGAAACTTATTTTAATTGGTAGTTTTTTACTTTGTATTTTGCTACTGTTATAGCCAGCACAGCCATGGTTTATGTTGAAGATAGAGTGAGTTGGGCATGGGGATTTGGTATATGCATAATGGCAAATGTACTGGGAATAATCATTTTCTTGCTGGGAAAACGATATTTTTATTACGATAAGCCACGAGGAAGCCCATTCACCAGCTTGGCTCAGGTAATTGTTGCAAGTTATAGGAAAAAGTTCGTGGTTTTGGCTTCCCAAGTCCAGATTGCTATTATGGAGATGGACTGCCAAAAAAAGATTGATGAACTACCTACAAACAGCGTAAGGTAATATTTCAGTTTTCTTCAACTCTTTAGAAATTTGCAAATATCCAGCGGGTTCTGTTGTAGTCTTCACACTAGTCACCACTGCAATATGCCTCTCTCTCTTTGATCGTTTCTTCTGGCCAATATGGAAGAAAATTGTCGGCCGAAATGCGGCTCCACTGCAACGAATCGGCATTGGCCACGTGTTTAACATTGCCAGCATGGCAATTTTCAGCCTTGGTCGAGGAGAAAAGGCGTTACACAGCCCATTCCCACCACCTTCAAGGTTCGGTCGTGTCCTTTTCGGTCTTGTGGTTACTCCCACAACTCATTATGTAGCCATTGGGACAAGTTGCCTTGCACTATGAAGAATTTCCCACTTAACTCAAGAGCTTGGCTACTGCAATGATAATTGCAATTGCGTATTACTTCAGCACTGCTATCGTCGATTTATTTTGAAGAGTAACGCCGTGGTTGCTCAACGACTTAAACGATGACGAGTTAGATAACTTGTATTGGGTTCATAGCAGTGCTCGGGGTTATCAACTTTGGATACTATCTTGCATATGCCTGCTTATTCAAATACAAAAACGTAGAATCGATGGAGACAGATGAAATTGATCGTGATTCAATTGAACCTCGTGATCGTTGATAGGATGTTTGGGAGCACGACTACTTTTGTGTAGTTATAAATAAAAACTCTTCAGTTGTGTAAATAAGTATTGTGGTGTACAAGTTGTGCTAGTAATTACGTTGAACTTCTGAGCATGGTTCCTTTTGGTGAATGATGGTGTTTTTTTTTTTTTTT